>CM045080.1:23023829-23113829 GCA_024542945.1 allo-octoploid hybrid of Carassius auratus x Cyprinus carpio | reverse complement strand
CTCTGACACAATGAGCCTCATCCACACAGTCCAGACCACATTCACCCAGACGCTCTATCCTGGATTTACTGTTGGTTCTGTATCATCAGTGAAACTGTATGATCTAACAGCAGAGATAGAAACCTGAGTCTGTGACTTGGACTCGAATCACAAAAAAACACAACTTGATTGGACCTCTGAAGATCTGACTCAAGACTTTACTTAGATTGGAAGACAGACTCGTGAAAACACAAAGTCATTTGTGTCATGATCCCAGTCTTGTTTAAGGACTTTTAAGCTTAAGTGTTCACTCGACAGAAAGGATTTTGCAGGTTTTAATAAAATGTAAATTAATAACAGTCAAAATAGACATATTTCCAGTATGCTCCTCAGACTTGCACAATATCATCAACTCACTCATCAGAATCTTCGTTAATCCACGGCAAGCTTCGACAGTTGGTTGAAACGGCTCATTTGGTTTGTAGTGGAAACTGGGTATAGACCTATGGAAAAGCAATTTTCTGATCAATTACCTACTGGACCAATTTCTATAGGGAACAGAGACTGTGAAGCAAATAAAATAAATATTGATTTTGGTGATCTCATCATTAAAGTGGAAGAAAGCCAAAAAATCAAAAAAACAAGCGAAAGTGGAGAGGCATTGCCAGACAAAGAAGAAACCTGGAATACCAGCAGAATATGAATTTCAAGTTGAGAACTGTAATAAAGCTGATGCGTAAACAGGAAACTTTGAATAAGAAAATAATGAAGCTTATAAGAGACATGACTGAATATAATAGGATTAATCTTCAGCTGCAAGCATTAACCAGTGACTTAGAGTCATTAAAACTTAAAGCTCCAGCTCTAAAATTATAGAAGTTTCAGATGTATGTTTTGATCACACCTTCTGTTCCCCATTTCTATAAGTATTAATCTTTGAGGTTTAAGTTGTTATGTGTTTTGTTTATTTAGGCTGTGGAAAGGAAGGGGATGCATCCTACAATAAACTTGTGAGATGGAAACTCTACCTAGCTGTACTAATTTTACTATATCTGTATACAAGTGTGACTTCTGTGGTTGAGATAGTGTATACTTATAACTATGTTTTAGAGGTGTTATGGATATTTTTATATTAATATGAGCATTTACATGTGTTACTAATAGCCCCTGCAATTCTTCCAATTGAACTTTTGACACTCTGTACTACTGTAAGTGTGATAAAGGTCATGTACTCTGTTTGTGTATGAATATACGAGATTGCCAAATAAGAAGGGATGCAGGGAAGTTAATGCAAATTTTATGCAAGTCTATAAAAGACCAATAAGAGCTATTGTCTACTAATAAAGCGAAACCATTACAAATGGTGATGCGTTAAAACTTTATTAAAAGAAGAGTCTCTGAATAATTTATTTATGAGTAACATATTATTCTGGAACTGAATATTCCTTTGAACCTCAAGAAGGCTGAACTCAGCTGAGCAGTTTTGGATGCCAGGGAATATTCCAAGTATTTTCGTCACATATCTGGATCTCAGAGGTAAAGGCAAATGATTTGCAGCTGTTGATGAGAATATGGAATGTGCATTAGACAGTATATGGATTTCCCTCAGGATAAAAACATAACATGGTGTCCAACGTGTGGGGCTTCAATAGTAAGGAAAAAATTCAGGAATAATAATAGCACAAGAAGTGCTGGTCTAAAGTCCTTACACACCACAACCACAGTGATAGTCCAGAGGGACTTAAGTGAACTTAGTGACAGTCCAGAGCGACGTCAATATGCATGCACAGGCTTATGAAAGACCTCAAGAAAAGATAATGAACTCAGGGGATGAGTGTTAGGGGAATAGAGACCCAATTCTGACATAATTCAAGGAGAATTTATGGGATAGATGGCAATGCTTTCCTTAGTTCCATGAGATTTAGGTTGAAAACTTGACTGGATTAATCCCACGCAGTGTAGATGTGGATCTGGTCCATTACCATGGGGAGAAATCAGGATGGTTGGGATGCCTTAGATGAAACAGATATAGGAGAAGGATCCAAACAGGGATCCATAGCTCCTAGTTTCAGACCCCATAGAGAGGGGAATGAGTATGCTTCAGATCCTAGTGCTCCTCCAGCAGAAAACCCACGAAGTCCTGACAGAGAGGTCCCGTCAGGAGACAGAGAGCCACTTAGGATATACTTCGGTAGAGGAAAAAGTTTAATTATCCTCAAAGAAGGATATCTGGAACAGGAAGCCTGTGTTTTACTTAACACTGTGAATAAAAATCTCCAGTACAGAGATGGAGTGGCAGGAGCCTTTAAAAGGCAAGCAGGGCAGAGATTTCAAGATAAGTCAGACAGACTAATCGAGCACAGCAAGAGACCCATACAAACGGATGAAAATTGCCGGAACATTCCCGGGTCGCCTTCTGTGTGAACGCAAACACGTCCCGGGATTGATTCCGGGATTGATCCCGGGTTGGGGACCTAGTAACATTGCCGGGTTCAGTCCCGGAACGAGCGCTGTGTGAACAAAAGCCAGAACTAATGCTGTGTTGTAGTGATGACGCACATTATAGCGCGACTCTTTTAGTGTGTTTTGAAGGCAGATCAACGTTCGTGACGAAACAAATATGTGCAAACTTTAACGAAGCAGAGATCAGTTAGTTCCTCACTTTCCGCGCTGAAGCTGAGATCTTTCACCAGCTTAAGTGAAAGTTAACGTGCCTAGCGGTTTCGACTCCTACATTACACGTCACACCCTGATATCACGTGTCTTCACGGGACCTTTACGGGTTGTGTGTGAATGCACGCACATATTCCGGGTAATCACTGGCAGTGTGAAAGGGGCAAAATCTTCACCATTTTGAGTGAATGGTTTTCACACTGCTCGAGTTAAGCCAATGGCACACAAGGAGCAGTGGGAGAAAATAGATAGACTATTCCAGGAAGTAACCACGCATATTTATCATCAAGTATCACACACGAGACAAGCAAGAGAGGCAGCAAATGTGAATTGGGAAATAGATAGACTGATTGGCTGAATGAAGCTGCAGGAAGTAACAGAATTATTTCAGAAGATGCATGATGAGTTGAATCATCCGAGTGTGAATATGATTCAAATGGAGCTTAGATTAAGGAATTTAAATATTCCTAACTGGCATACTCGATACAGAGAAATAAGGAAAGACTGTAGGATTTGAAGAATATGTATGACCTCAAGAGGATGTAAGGACAGTGAGCTACCCAAAGCATATCAATCTCAGGAAGTTAGTATTGATTTTGCCAGACCGCTTCATCCCATGACTAAGCAGAAAAACTGCTATTTTTTAATAGATAATCACAGCAAGGAAAAAATGATATGGGCTATGAAATCTGCTCAGGAGGAGAATGTAGTAAAGTGCTTGTCAGAGTGGATAAAATGGCGAGGAAAGATGGAAAGTTTGCGAGCTGACAGAGCTCATAATATATCTGGAAAATTACTTTAAAAATTTGCAAAGATAATAAGATAATATTAACGAAAAGCGTTAGATCAGAGGGTCACTGCAGTCACACGGATCCAGTATATATCCAGCCCAGATGGTGGATTAGAAAGGACCTCTACAGCCCTGAATGTCAGCGGAGACCAGGACAACTAGATGAGCTGCAGATACAGATCCCCTGTAAAGACCTTGTCTCAGACGACCACCGGGACAAGACCACAGGAAACAGATGATTCTTCTGCACAATCTGACTTTGCTGCAGCCTGGAATTGAACTGCTGGTTTCGTCTGGCCAGAGGAGAATTGGCCCCCCGAATGAGCCTGGTTTCTCCCAAGGTTTTTTCTCCATTCTGTCACCGATGGAGTTCCTTGCCACTCTCGCCTCTGGCTTGCTTAGTTGGGGACACTTCATTTGCAGTGATATCGTTGACTTGATTGCAAATGATTGCAAAGATACTATGAACTGAGCTCGATGATGACATCACTGAATTCAATGATGAACTGTCATTTTGCATTATTGACACACTGTTTTCCTAATTGATGTTGTTCAGTTGCTTTGACACACAATCTGTTTTGTTTAAAGCGCTGGTGACTTGACTTGACTTTACTTTACCATGACATCCCTAGAAAACAAGATCCATTTTCTGCATGGGAAACGAGACAGTTTTTTGAAGTAACTTTATTGAGAGAAAAAGGAAATAATTATATAATCATCCCTAGAAAACAAGATCCATTTTCTGCATGGGAAACGAGACAGTTTTTTGAAGTAACTTTATTGAGACAAAAAGCAAATAATTATATTTATATTGAAAAGAAAAATACAAGTGAAAGGACTGGCATTATGTATTTAATAAGTAAAGCGGATAGGCTGCCGGTAAATTGGCAAAATACTAGGGATTGTCTAAAAATGGCTAGAGAGGGTGTAGTGGAAACTGGGTATAGACCTATGGAAAAGCAATTCTCTGATCAATTGCCTACTTGACCAATGTCTATAGGGAACAGAGACTGTGAAGCAAATAAAATAAATATTGATTTTGGTGATCTCATCATTTGAAAAGTGGAAACAAGCGAAAGTGGAGAGGCGTTGCTGGACATAGAATAACCCTGGAATACCAGCAGAATATGAATTTCAAGTTGAGAACTGTAATAAAGCTGATGCGTAAACAGGAATTTTTGAATAAGAAAATAATGAAGCTTATAAGAGAGATGGTGTTACGGTACGTGGTAGCAGGAAGATGAGCCTTTTAATGAATATAATCAACTAACCATCAGAGTAACATTAATTCAGGACAAAGAACAGAATGAAACTGAAGCCTTTTAAAGAAAGCGAAACAAAGGAGCAAACAAGATGATCAATATAAAACAGGTGGAAACTAATGAATGTAGATTAACTGAATGAGAAAAGGAAATTAACCAAATGATGACAGACAGAAACTAAACAGAAACCAAAACATGACAGATATCACCCCCCTCCCGGAAGGCGCGTCCCGTGCCCCAACAGTAACATCGGGGAGGGGGCGCAGGCACCCTGGAGGCTAGTGCAGGACAGGAACAGGTTGGAGACATGGAGGACCTCCAGGATGAACTCAGGATGCCATGGCGGATCAGGAGACTCGGAAGGCCATGGCGGATCAGGGGACTCGGGATGCCATGGCGGATCAGGAGACTCGGGAGGCCATGGCGGATCAGGAGACTCGGGAGGCCATGGCAGATCAGGGGACTCAGGAGGCCATGGCAGGTCTTCCGTGTCCTTAGCTGGCTCCGCCACGGGCATATGCCCCCCCCTCCCCAAATTGTCTTTGGGAAAACTGGGCAACTTGATGGGTTCTCTGGAGGAACGGGCTCTGGCGGGTGCTCTGGAGGAGCGGGCACTTGAGGGCGCTCTGGGACTGGCGCCAACACTGGAGCAAACTCTGGGGCTGGAGCCGACACTGGAGAGAGCTCTGGGGCTGACTGGAGATCCAGGGCCCATTCTGGGCTTGGCTCAGGAACAGGAGACCATCCTGGGCTTGACCCAGGAACAGGAGCCCATCCTGGGCTTGACTCAGGAACAGGAGCCCTTCCTGGGCTGAACTGGGGATCAGGAGCCCATCCTGGGCTTGATTCGGGAACACGAAGCCCATCCTGGGCTTGACCCGGGAACAGGAGCCCATCCTGGGCTTGACTGGGGATCAGGGATGCGCTTACGTGGTGCTGTCACTGGAGGGTGCTCTGGAGGAGCAGGCACAGCAAAGCGCTTTCAAGGAGCCGGCACTGGAGGGCGCTCTAGAAGGTGCTTACGAGTTGTGGGCACTGGGGCTGGAACCGACACTTGGGCCACATTAACATTTGACGGGCTTGCCATATTAATGTTCAATGGGCTTGCCATATTAATGTTTAATAGGCTTGCCATATTAACCAGTGGGCTTGCCACATGAGCTGGCAGGCTGGGGTGAGCCACTTGGGTGAGCAGCGAACGGCGGTGGTCTTGACCTCGGCGAGACCAGCTGATTTGAGTCGGGAATGGCCAGTGGGCTGGATGGCGAGCCGGTTCTGGTTTGGGGCTGGACATTCACCAGACACCGGTGGATACCTTCACTACAGCTCACTCCTGTGGTGTCTGGGAGGTCCAAGGAGCGATGGTAGTTGGCCCTAATCAAGAATAGAGAGTTAAGCGTCTCGTCGTCGAGCCCCGTCCACACGGCGAGGCCGCAAAACTCTCGCGCAAAGTCCTCCAGCGGGAGATCTCGGTGGGCCAAGTTAGCAATTCACGCAGCTATCTCCATAATTCTGTTTTGGTCCTGAATTCTGTTATGGTATGTGTTAGCAGGAAGGCGCACGATGAAGGAGGATGAATCAAAGGAGTCTTTTAATGAATATAATCCACTTACCATCAGAGTAACATTAATTCAGGACAAAGAACAGAATTAAGCCTTGTGCGCTCCTCATTTGAGAGTCACACTCATGGTCTTCACAGTCAAAAGTGACCGGACACCTGAAATGTAACTTTTTTTTTTCTTCAGTAAAATCAATCTAGTATATTTTTGTTCAATAATATTTTTTCTTTTTTCTTTTGTATTTTGAGAGAATTTCATGTTACTAATTAATATTTATGCAATAATTATGATCAATTTTTCCCATTGAAAATAGTACAAAAAAATGTTTTTCACATTTTAACATTATTTTTCAATTAATGCAGTATTTCAGATTAAAATAGAGACTAGTCCTTTAAAATCCAATTTTTGAAGGCAGATTAGTACCTCTTGTTGAGAGAAAAAAAAAGAAAAACCTGTAATTTCACAGTGTAGCCACTAGATTCCTGTATAGGACTATATAGAGAGGCTTGTGAATTCCTTAGTTGTTTTTATACATAATTGTTTACTTTTATTAGGTTGTGGATTTAAATGTATATTAAAGCATTCTCAAAGACTACTTTTTGTCAAGGTTTATATTTTTTGTTGTTTTAAATGTTGATTTGAAGTGTAGTTTTTTTTTGCATTATTATTACTACATTCAAACCTGAACACAGAAAGCACTTTGTTACACAAAACATTAAAATTCTATAAAAATGTAACAAAAATTAACAGGAATGCTTTATCAGAGTTTAATCCTTCTGGGTCTGATCTGATTTTAAAGGTAAACAATGAGTCCGCACACCAGAAAATGCTCCTAGCAATTTTAATAATAGCTCACCACGTGTGACGTTTCGGGCCCAAGCCCTTCATCAGACATCAACATGGACTCATTGTTTACCTTTGCAACTACTTGTCTGCCCAGCACCCAGTTTTTATTGTTTTGGATGTGCGCGCTGTACCTTTGAACTCTGATCTGATTTTAACCTCTTATTTCAGTCTTCTGACTCATTTTGGCAATATGATTATAGCCATATCTATTCATTTTGAGTATGTATAATTCTGTATGTGTGTGTCTGTGAGTATGTATAAGTAAGTGTGTGTGAGTGGATGTAAATGTTTTACACTCTTGATGTTTTAGAGTGTAACACCTTTAGAGTGTAACATCCCTGCTGTCCACTTTTTTACTGCATTGTAGTTGAATTATTGATTTTATTTTACATAGTTGTAGTGTTACAGTCACACCAGTTCATAGTGTGTTTACAAGTGTGTGTTTACAAGTGTGTGTCCGCTCGTGTCCGCTCGTGTGTGAGTTGGGGTGTTGATTTTGCACTCTAGATGTTTTAGAGTTTCACCTCTTCATTGCTGTGTAATTTTTTTTCTGCATTTTGGGGGATTTGTAGATTGTACTGTAACAAATTAGCTCAAAGTGAGATGCACATAATTAATCATAACGGGTTAAGGCCAATTTATACTTCTGCGTTGGGTGCGCGTAGTAGGTACAGCGTAGCATACGCATTGACGTGTACCATACGTCGTACCCTTCGCCGGACCCTGACGCGCACCTCCTCAAAAATGTAACTACGCGGCGCGACGACGCGGACTGCAAGATCTGTGATTGGTCGGCTTGGTAGTATCACGTTTCCTCCTACGCATTTCCGGAATGATCTTCTGCACTCTGGACCGCCCGCCATTTTTAAATTCCGAAATTCAGTGAAGAGCCAACATGGAAATGGACCAAGTGACCGAGCGATTAATTGAAGAAGTGAGGAAATATAGCCATCTGTATGACTCCTCTTCGGGAGATTACAAAGACTGCCAGACGGCAGCGAATTCGTGGACTGTAAACACAGTGGAACCCACTCGCGTCAACTAGCGTTTCGGCGGTGTAACTGCAGAGCAAAACAGACATACGCAGAAGTATAAATGCTCACGACGGCGTCGCCTACGTGCGTAGCCTACGACGTACACTACGGCGTACACTCGACGCAGAAGTATAAATTGGCCTTTATTATTAACTACATTCATCTTCAGGAATTACTTGTAGCATTATATCATTAATAGTACAATAAAATGATTTGTTCGTCCGCAGGGCAGACAGTGTTAATCGTTTATTGACTCTAAGTAAAATTATTTCTCTGGCCACGAAAAATAATTTTACTACTAATACATTGCTCCCAGAACAAAACCGGAACGTTAAAGTGACCTCGTCCTGTGAGCAGCAAACACAGACAACCAAGTGTGAATACATATGGATGTTTATTAAAATACACTACAGGGGAACATGCAACGTCTGACTAGACACAAACATACACACATTAAACATAGATGCCAACGCAAGGAAGGCATGGATAGAGAGAGAGAGAGAGAGAGCGAGCGCACTGCAGAGAGAGAGAGAGAGAAAGAGAGAGTGAGCGCTCACGCGCAAGAGAGTGGAGAGTCATGGCAGTATTTACTCAAAAACGAAATCACAACCTGTTAAGAACCATCAAAGAATCTCATCACCTTAATTAAAAGGGGTCAAAGCCTAGAAGTGCATCTAAATAGTTAACAAGCTGTTACTTGCATTCGTTCTGTAGTTGCTGAGTAAAGTGTCCCGGTGCATGTATAATGCGTAGATTCCTGTTGAATCCTGTTAGGGGTGAAACTTTCGTCATTTCATCCATGGGTTGACTGCTCCGAAGTGAATCAACAAAGTTGCTGAAAACTGCCAGAAGATCGGACTCCCCTCCTGGAAGGGGAGTCGCAAGGTGTCCAATGTGATGGGTGTCTCCAGAGAACTGCAAGTTAAGAGGAGCCTTTTTGGGTGTGGAAGGGGTTTTATCTGGTTTCCCAGTATCACCCCTTTTGGTTGGATTGACCAATAACAAGGAATATAGTTTCAGCGGGAAAGTGTTTCTTTGTCTCAATGACACCTGATTTGCATATTTTATGAATGGCGTGATGAACTGGTTACTGGTAACCCAAACTATGGTACAAATAGTATGATGCATTTTAGGCTCACATAGTAGAGATATTTAGCTAAGGCAAACCGAGAGGTTTAATTAGGTACCAAGAAAGATATGCAAGACAGATAGAAACATAAAGATACAATTTTTATGCGTGAATATAGGCACTTAGAGGTCAACTAATACGACTAGAGAATCATAACTATGCTAATATGAGCTGGGAAACATACAAACACACAGGAATATATCGTATACATTTGGAATGGCTTATATCCTGAGTTAAATGCAAGAAGGTTTGAGTGTGTGTGTGTGTGTGTGTGTGTGTGTGTGTGTGTGTGTGTGTGTGTGTGTGTGAGAGAGAGAGCTGGCTGCTCAGCCGGGCCCATTAGGTGTCTGGCATCGAGGGCTATCTAGTTATCTCGGAATGTGTTTGAAGTTGGATGGGAGACCTTAAAGAAGGTCTGCTCAGTATCTTCCAGATAATGGGAGTAAACCTTGCCATCAAGCACTCATATAAATGTATACTATGGGGCCAGATTTTGTAATTTATATGCAAATGTCAAAAAGCTAAAGGAATCCCTACAATATAAAGCCCAAATGATCGTACATGATCTTAAGCAGATGCTACAGTACACACAAAAACGTTCTGTATTTTTGATTTTTTTTCCCCCATTTCCCATTCATTTCCTATGGTCGGTCATTTTTGACTGAAGACCATGAGTGTGACTATTTTTTTACGACCACTTAGCTTTTTCAAATCATGCCCTCAATTTTTTTGTGTGTTCACATACCAAGTGCCATAAAAGTCACAGTTTCGTACCATTCTGGTGAAGCTACGATTTTTAAAAATTCAAAATGTAAAATTCTCCAGTCAGAAATGACTGAAGACTGCACAAGGGTTAAACTGAAGCCTTTTAAAGAAAGGGAAACAAAGGAGCAAACAAGATGATTAATACAACACAGGTGAACTATGTAAGGCTGCTATTCATCGACTATAGCTCAGCTTTCAATACTATAGTCCCCATCAAGCTAGCTTCTAAACTCATGGACCTCGGCCTGAATTCTTCACTATGCAACTGGATTCTTGATTTCCTCACCGGCAGACCTCAAGTGGTGAAAGTAGGCCAGTAAACCTCCAACTCCATCACCCTGAACGTGGGAGCTCCACAGGGCTGTGTCCTGAGTCCCCTGCTCTACTCTCTCTACACACATGACCGCGTGTCTTCCCACAGCTCCACATCTATTATCAAATTTGCTGATGATGCTGTGGTTCTGGGCCTCATTTCCAACAACAATGAAGCCGCATACTTGGATGAGGTAGAGAAATTAACATCATGGTGCCAGGACAATTGTCTCTCTCTGAATGTGAACAAAACTAAAGAGCTGATTGTGGACTTCAGGAAGAGACGGCAGCAGCCTTACACTACTCTAATGATCAGCGGGACCCCTGTGGAGAGGGTGAGCAGCTTCAAGTACCTCGGTGTAAACATCTCAGAGGACCTGACTTGGACTACCCACATCCAAACTCAGGTTAATAAAGCCAGGCAAAGACTGTACCATCTGAGACAGCTGAGAAAATTCAGGGTTTCACCAGCAATCCTGAAAACTTTCTATTCAGGGGCCATAGAAAGTGTATTGACTCAGTGTATCTCAGTGTGGTATGGGAACAGCTCCAGTCATGACTGCAAAGCCCTGCAGAGAGTTGTGCGCTTAGCTGAGCGCATCTCAGGGTCTGCTCTTCCCTCTCGGCAGGACATCTACCTCAAACACTGAAAAAGCAGAGCTGTTAAATTCATTAAGGACACAAATCACTCTGGTAACTCTCTTTTCATTTTGCCGCCATCTGGTAAGCGCTTCTGTAGCCTGATGGCAAAAACTGAGAGACTTGGGAGGAGCTTCTTCCCCCAGGCCATCAGGGTCCTAAACTCATACTCAGTCTCTTAAACTCTACATGACTTCACTTAATTATCAGTAAGATACTTAATATACTGACATTGACACTTGCACACAGCAATTTCTATAATTTTTATTTTTATTTACATTTTTTTTTACCTCTATTGCTGCTATTTAAATACCCTGTACAACCTGTTTGCACATTCTCCTCTTGTACATTCCTGCTCATCTTAATATTTTTTAAGTCTAAAGTATACTGACCAGGGGTCTCATTTATAAAACTCTCCGTAGATTTCATCCTAAAATTTTACGTAGGCACAAAAGCTAGATTTTGCGTACGCCCAAAAGTTTTCAGATTTATAAAACCATGCACACGCCTGAACCTGCACAAAAATCTCTTTATAAATCCCAGTCGGGGAAGATTGTGCCTACGTGCATTTTCACCTCATCTCCTCCCCGAAATAACCATATATGGAGCTTACAACGCCTAGTTTTACTATGCATAACCTCATCTGCATATAATTTCCATGTGAATTCCCATGCACGTGACACCATGTTTAACACAGAGACAGTAGGGAAATAGTATCCTTGCCATAAAAACAAAATGGTTTCAAATAGTTCTCAAATATTTTAGATGATCTCATTCTTTTACACTGGCCAAATAGAATTTCAATTATTTCAAATTAAATGTATGCAGTTTTGCTGATAAGGTAAACATATTTTAGTTTTTTTAGTGGAAACCGATAAGCCCATATTTATTGCAGTGTACTGTCTGATTCGGTGCGTCACTGACAAAGTATTGTAAAAGGGAAACATGCAAATCTTACCGTTTTCTCCTAGTTATGTACTTCAAATATAGTGGAATTTTTCATAATGTTGTAGAGATGTGTTTACATGACATTAACACCTCCGTGCAGCTGTGGTTGTACAGTAATCCAGCAGTGTCTGCTATAATATCACAGTAAGTGCAGATCATCGATCATTGTTCTCGCTAAAATATTTCGCATAACATCTGATCTGTAGTTTAGTTTCAAGATTAATTACTGTGCACTTATAGCACTCCTCGCTGTCATTAAAAAATAACATGTCACAGGAAAATTATGTTTATTGTTAATGAAATTATGCAATCATGTTGTTTGTAAAATTATGTAATTTCAGTGTTAGTCTCCTTTAATGCGAGTGGAATATTTAATGTAAATGTGTATATCGACATGAAAACAGAGTTTAAAATCGTTGTTTACTTCATTAATTTTCTCACTCCATGAAAAATAGTTTGTACGCATGGTATAGAATGTCCGTACGGTGCGTACATGTTTACGCCACGTTTATTTTTTTAAAATCCCGATATGTGCGGAAAAAAATGCGTACACAGTTTCTATGCTTATTTTGTGCGTACGCAACGTTTAAAAAATGAGACCCCAGCACATTTTTTTTTATAAGCATCTTATTTTATTCTTATTTTTTTTTATCTTACTTTTTTCATATCAATTTTTTTTTTAAATAATTTTCTTGTGTTTGTGTTCTTTAATAATTGCACTGTCCATGGAGCGGGCCTGACTTACATTTCACTGCTGGTCATATCCTCTCCATATAACCATGTATGTGACAGATAAAATCTTGAATCATGAATCTCTTGAATCTCTCTTGAAAACTAATGAATCAAGATTAACTGAATGAGAACAGGAAATTAACCAAATGATGCTCTAAAATTATAGTTTATAAGTTTCAGATGTATGTTTTGATCACACCTTCTGTTCCCCATTTCTATAAGTATTAATCTTTGAGGTTTAAGTTGTTATGTGTTTTGTTTATTTAGGCTGTGGAAAGGAAGGGGATGCATCCTACAATAAACTTGTGAGATGGAAACTCTACCTAGCTGTACTAATTTTACTATATCTGTATACAAGTGTGACTTCTGTGGTTGAGATAGTGTATACTTATAACTATGTTTTAGAGGTGTTATGGATATTTTTATATTAATATGAGCATTTACATGTGTTACTAATAGCCCCTGCAATTCATCCATTTGAACTTTTGACACTCTGTACTAAGTGTGATAAAGGTCATGTACTCTGTTTGTGTATGAATATACGAGATTGCCAAATAAGAAGGGATGCAGGGAAGTTAATGCAAATTTTATGCAAGTCTATAAAAGTCAAAGGAGAGCTGTGTGCGTGGCTGCACTCTGATGGTAAAGGCTTACTCGCTGGTATTTTCATTTTTTTATTACTTATGAGTTATTGTCTACTAATAAATCGAAACCATTACAAATGGTGATGCGTTAAAAATTTATTTAAAGAAGAGTCTCTGAATAATTTATTTATGAGTAACATATTATTCTGGAATGGAATATTCCTTCGAGCCTCAAGAAGCCCGAACTCAGCTGAGCAGTTTTGGGTGCCGGGGAGGATTCCAAGTCTTTTCGTCACATATCTGGATCTCAGAGGTAAGGGCAAATGATTTGCAGCTGTTGATGAGAACCCGGCTACCCCGGGTCCCAAAAACTGTGTTTTTATGTCTATTAGTCTCATTTCTTCGTCTTCAAACAGTCTCACCCTATCGCAAAATCATCAGATAAACACTCGGAAACACATCTATGATTGACAGAGCCTTTTGGAAATTGGCAGTGTGTATAAACAACAGCTTTCACCGGAGACTACTGAGAAGCTAAGAGGCACAAAACGGCGACGCCGGCAGTGAGAAAGGGGACAGAAGCGCGGCAAGCATGGAGGCACACAAGCTAGGCTAAGGGCTAACCCCACTAGACCAGCGATTCCATCACTCATGCTCTCAAACGTTCGCTCTCTGGAAAATAAACTGGACTTAATTCAACTCAGTCGGTCTACACAGCATGAGACAAGGGATTGTTGTGTGTTTGTTTTCACCAAGACATGGCTAAACAACAACTTTCCTGACTCCGCTATTCAGCTACATGGACTTGCCTGCTATCGATTGGACAGAGACAAAACACTGTCTGATAAGTCTCGCGGAGGTGGATTGTGTGTATACGTCAACAAAGAGTGGTGTAATAATGCTGTGGTAGTGACAAAACACTGTTCATCGCTGGTGGAGTTTATGTTTGTGAAGTGTCGACCGTTCTATCTGCCGCGGGAGTTTATGGCCATTGTTATTGTCACAGTTTACATCCCCCCGTGTGCTAACGCGAAGGACGCGCTTTGCGAGCTGTACAGCGCCATCAGCGAACAACAAACAGACAACCCCGATGGCTTTTTCATAATAGCCGGTGACTTCAACCACGCCAACTTAACCTGTTAGCCAGAACCCCCCATTATGGGACTCACAGCTGAAAGTGCCCTACCTAACTTAAAATTGTAACAGTTCCTTACTTCAGTGTGTTACACACATAATTTTGGTGTCTTTGGAAAGAAGACCCTTTGGGCTGTACTTTTTTCAACCAGAGTTTATAGTGCTCAAAAAAATTTAAAGTTATAGACACTGAAGTGCCTTGAAAAAGTTTTTACCACACTGAATTTTTTTACATTTTTTATTTTTTAATTTTAATTTTTATTTTTTAACTGTCTGAAACAATCATTTTTTTATTAATATATTTTTTTAATTCTCCTCCATGCACACTAGACACTTTTCACACACACTGCTGTGTGTACATAATCCCACAAAAGACTCAAATATGTGTTTACATGCTCGTGCACTAAAAAATCATCCTGCACTATTCCTCAGCCAGCTGCTTGTCTTACACTGTTTCTCTTTGCACATGTACAGTATTATGGGAAGCATTCGTATAGTCTATATATTTTTCCTTTTCAGCCTATGTATAAGTAAACATTTATATATAGTATATTGTATTCAAATCTGTAGGTTAGTTTGTGTATAGGTACAGTGGTTATGTGTAGCTTTTGTATAGTTTGTTTTTTGTTTATGCATAGGTTAGCTGTGACGAGTGGGGTGGGGCCGAGAGCCGTGGGAACGGAGCAGGTGTCGCTCATTTCCCAATCACTCCACCGGCCTAGCTCTGTTCCACGGCTCTCGGCCCCGCCCCACTCATCGCATTAACATTTAAATATAGTATTTAAAGTCAAAATCTGACATTAGGTTAATTGTGTATAAGTATAGTATTATGTGAAGCATTCGTGTAGTCTGTATTTTTTTAGCTTATGTTGTAACACCCCCTTTTTTATTTTTTAAGGTGTTACCCTGAGGAGGTTGATGATGACGCAGAAGGGCACTTCAAGAAACAGTTGTTTGGTTCTCTACACCCTTCAACCCTACGAAGCTCTCACTTCGGAGGGTAAACCGTTTGAAGGGATTAGGGCATAGGGATGAGCCCTTCCGAATGGAACGCAGGGTCTGCTTAATTTGTGGACCGATGACAAATTGAGTCCCACCTCGAAATCCAGTCTCCATTAGGACCCCAAGCAATCCCATTGGCTCAAATTACTTTTAATAGTTACTCTCTTTAGTGCCTGATTACAATTCCTACAAAATCATGTTATGATAGATGCTGTTTTAACTAAATTATAATGACCATTAATGTCTGTATTAGTTAGCTTATGTACTAGCATATAGCATACATATGCCCGATTAGCATGATAACCTAGTAGGGATGTGACAAGATCTGATCTGACTGGTCTCGCGAGAATGTTACGATTTCCTCGCCCAGACCCTTAGATTATATTTGCATTACACTTCCCCTTTCACCAGTGGTGGTATGTAAGATATTTTATCTTCATATCAGTCAAGTGGATGCATAATAAGTGGGAAAATTATGCAGTGTAGTCTTTATCCAGTCATAAAAACAGAATTCACAGTTTAACGCGGAATGTCACAGAATTTGTCAAACTTTGAATTAATTAATCAAAAGTAGGTCATTACAATTATATCACAATATGTATCTGTAAATATAAAGCAGCAAAAGTCAATTTAAATATGAATCCTGCATGTTCTGTGTGTCTCTGTTAATGAATGCCGCATACACAAGGTTTCATTTACCACACACACACTAAAGCGTTAGAGAACATCATTAAACAAAAAATATGTCAAAGATGACCACAAACTCTTCAGCAGCTGGAAACCTATATCAGGCAAGTCATCAAATTTCACATGAGCTCATTTTGTGCATTATATTGTAAAGTTTCTAAGTTTAAATATTTGTTATGTTATCTATGTTCTATTGTGAATAAAATATTGGCTCATGTGATTCGAAAGTCTTTTAGTTTTTGTTTTATTCAAATTTAAAAAACATCTGAATATTTCTGGAATTGGGTTCTGTGTATATATACACGTGCATCTCAATAAATTAGAATGTCATGGAAAAGTTCATTTATTTCAGTAATTCAGCTCAAATTGTGAAACTCGTTTATTAAATAAATTCAGTGCACACAAGCTGAAGTAGTTTAAGTCTAAGGTTCTTTTAATTGTGATGATTTTGGCTCAAATTTAACAAAAACCCACAGCTGTTTACCCTTTGCATTCCATTACCACAAAGTCTATCGTGAAAGCCCTCACTCAGTTTATTTGTATTTTTGGGTTACCTAAAATTATCCAGTCTGACCAAGGGAGTAATTTTACTTCAAACATGTTTCGCGAAGCGCTCCGTCAGATGGAGATTAAACACAACCTGAAAGTTGTCAGATTATGTGCTGGGTTTCTGTCTGCGGCTTTTGTTGCCCTGGTACCTGGCTAAAGAGCGGCTTGGAAATTCTCAGGGAAAAATTAAGTTGTTTGACCGTTGCGCTGTACATCGAAAGTTTAGTGTGGGTGACCAAGTTGAAAATTGTCAAACTGAAAAATTCAGAAATGTTAGAAAAATTGCCATCTGACCTTAAAAATTTGGACAGAGGCCAACTGCAAGAACTGGTCAGCTTGTTGTCTGAGTTTTAAGAGTTCTCCGATGTGCCAATGTTAACAAATATGTTGGAGCATGACATAGATGTGGACGACGCTGCACCCATCTGCCAATGTTTTTATCGATTCCCACTGAATAAACGTGAGTTTTTGGAAAAAGAGTTCCGGTATCTGCTAGAAAATAAATTTATCCACTGATCCTAATGTTCCTCCTGTAATACATGGCTGCAGAAAGATCCCATATGTAGTCCATGACCAACTCCATGAGACACTGGAAGAACTGGAGAACAGGGGTGTGATAAGCAAAGTTTCTAAGCCTACTCAATGGGTTAGCAGTCTGTGCATCACAGAAAAGAAAAACTAAATGCTCAGAGTCTGCTTGGACCCTAGAGACTTAAACAGAGCCATACTCCATCAGCACTACAACATTCCCACCCTGGAGGATATACGGTGTAGGTTAGCTGGCAAAAAGCTGTAAACCATCCTGGATGAGAAGGACGGCTATTGGCAGATTAAACTGGATGAAGAGTCAGCAGACTTGTGCGCTTTCAACACGCCATGGGACAGGTATCGCTTTCATTGTATGCTTTTTGGCATCAAGTCAACGAGCAAAGCCTTTCAGCACTTGAAGTCAGAGATTTGTGGGGACATTGAAGGTGTCTTCGTGGTGGCCGATGACGTTATCATAGCGGCAGCCACCAAAGCAGAGCATGATGCCATCCTAGAAAAGGTCATGAACAGAGCAGTAAGTCTCAACATCAAGTTCAACGAAGACAAGCTCAAGTCAAGTCAAGTCAAGTTGAGCTTTATTGTTATTAAAAAGACTGTAAACATATCAAAACTAAAGATGTATGTAATTAACAGGGTCCTGGAATGAACATATGAAACACAATGAACACATACATTAGGAAAAGTATGTCTGTGTAAACTACATGAAATAAGTCTTGATTATTTTATCTTCATCAGATTGCAGGTTTCTGACTCTGAATCTGAACACAGTGAATAAACACCTCCGTCTGTCTGAAGAAAACAGAGCAGCTACTAACACTGACACAGTCGAGACATATCCTGATCATCCAGGCAGATTTGATAATTATCGTCAGGTGTTGTGTAGAGAGAGTGTGTGTGGACGCTGTTACTGGGAGATTGAGTGGAGTGGAGATGTTGTGGAGATATCAGTGTCATATAAGAGCATCAGCAGGAAGGGACGAGGTAAAGAGTGTTTCTTTGGATTTAATGATCAGTCCTGGAGTTTGCACTGCTGTCCCTCCAGTTACTCATTCTGGCACAATAAGATAGAGACTGTTCTCCCTGTAAAGTCCATCAGCAGTAGAATAGGAGTGTTTGTGGATCACAGTGCAGGAACTCTGTCCTTCTACAGCGTCTCTGACACAATGAGCCTCATCCACACAGTCCAGACCACATTCACACAGACGCTCTATCCTGGGTTTTATGTTGATTCTGGATCATCAGTGAAACTGTATGATCTAACAGCAGAGATAGAAACCTGAGTCTGTGACTTGGACTCGAATCACAAAAAAACACAACTTGATTGGACCTCTGAAGATCTGACTCAAGACTTTACTTAGATTTGAAGACAGACTCGTGAAAACACAAGTCATTTGTGTCAATGTCCCAGTCTTGTTTAAGGACTTTTAAGCTGAAGTGTTCACTCGACAGAAAGGATTTTGCAGGTTTTAATAAAATGTAAATGAATGACAGTCATAATAAGCATATTTCTAGTATGCTCCTCAGGCTGGCACAACATCCGGCTCATTCGGTTCTTTTTGAGTTGGACGTGCTACAGCTGTGCGTCCTGCGTCATCAACCCGGAACTAAAGTTCAGTAAAAACAATCATGGCCACCATATTGAAAAAACTCAAAACTGTCCACTTCAAAGGGCCCTTTGGAAAGAAGGATTTTGAAGGGTACAACTGATGGACTCTTCAGGCTCCCATGATCCTTTGCACTATTCTTTCCCTGATGACGGCACTTTAAGAAACAGTTGTTTGGACCCCTACACCCTTCAATTGTTTGAAGCTCTCACTCCGGAGGGAAAACCCTTGGAAGGAATTAGGGCATAGGGATGAGCCCTTCCGAATGGAACACAGGGTCTGTTTGATTTGTGAACCGGTGACAAATCAAGTCCCACCTCGAAATCCGGTCTCCATTAGGACCCCAAGTGATCCCATTGGCTCAAATTACTTTTAATAGTTACTCTCTTTGGCACCTGATTACAATTCCTACAAAATCATGTTAAGATAAATGCTGTTTTAACTACATTATAATGACCATTAATATCTGTATTAGTTAGCTTATGTACTAGCATATAGCATACATACAGTGGTGTGAAAAAGTGTTGGCCCCCTTCCTGATTTCTTATTTTTTTGCATGTTTGTCACACTTTAATGTTTCAGATCATCAATCTTATTTAAATATTAGTCAAAGATAACACAAGTAAACACAACATGCAGTTTTTAAATGAAGGTTTTTATTTTTAAGGGAAAACAAAATCCAAAACTACATGGCCCTGTGTGTTTGCCCCCCTGTTAAAACTGTGGTTTATCACAGTGCGACTTACAGTGCATTCAGGCTAACATTTTTTTTGTTTACCTAACATGTGTTCCCTGGGAATCGAACCAAACACCTTTTGTGCTGCTAACACAATGCTCTACCACTGAGCCACAGGAACACAGGACTCATCCAAGAGGTCACAAAAGACCCCACAACAACATCCAAAGAACTGCAGGCCTCACTTGCCTCAGTTAAGCTCAGTGTTCATGACTCCACCATAAGAAAGAGACTGGGCAAAAATGGTCTGCATGGCAGTTCCAAGTTCCAAGACGAAAACCGCTGCTGGGCAAAAAGAACATAAAGGCTTGTCTCAGTTTTGCCAGAAAAAAATCTTGATGATCCCCAAGACTTTTGGAAAATACTCTGTGGAGTGACGAGACAAAAGTTGAACTTTTTGGAAGGTGTGTGTCCCATTCATCTGGAGTAAAAGTAACACCTCATTTCGGAAAAAGAACATCATACCAATAGTAAAATATGGTGGTGGTATCATGATGGTCTGGGGCTGTTTTGCTGCTTCAGGACCTGAAGACTTGCTGTGATAATGGAAACATGAATTCTGCTGTTTACCAAAAAATCCTGAAGGAGAATGTCCGGCCATCTGTTCGTGACCTCAAGCTGAAGCAAACTTGGGTTCTGCAGCAGGACAATGATCCAAAACACACCAGCAAGTCCACCTCTGAATGGCAGAAGAAAAACAAAATGAGACTTTGGAGTGGCCTAGTCAAAGTCCTGACCTGAATCCTGTTGAGATGCTGTGGCATGACCTTAAAAAGGCAGTTCATGCTCGAAAAACCCTCCAATGTGTCTGAATTACAACAGTTCTGCATAGATGAGTGGACCAAAATTCCTCCACAGCGCTGTAACAGACTCACTGCAAGTTATCACAAACGCTTGATTGCAGTTGTTGCTGCTAAGTGTGGCCCAACCGGTTATTAGGTTTAGGGGCAAACACTTTTTCACACAGGGCCGTGTAGTTTTGGATTTTTTTCCCCCTTAATAATAAAAGCCTTCATTTAAAAACTGCATGTTTTGTTCACTTGTGTTATCTTTTACTAATTTTTAAATTAGTTTGATGATCTGAAACCTTAAAGTGTGACAAACATGCAAAAAAATAAGAAATCAGGAAGGGGGCCAACACTTTTTCACACCACTGTATACCTGATTAGCCTGATAACTTTGTGTATACATGAATTTGCACTTATCCTACAGTACATGTATGTACTACATGTTAAATTAAGTTAAATGTCCAAAGTTTTATTTTATAAATAAAACTAATTAATGATGTTCAATTATTCACTAAATAGGGTATTAATATTTTTATTTATTAATTAGCAGGAAATCAAGAGATTATGTTTAATTTTTCATTATGCACTAATTTGTTCTATTATGCACTATATAGTAAGCCATACGCTTTTACACTAATAGTCCAGTGCTGGATTGACCTGCCTGCAGTTCAGATCTTTCACCTTTACAGAACATCATTAAATGAAAAATACATCAAAGACGACCACGAACTCTTCAGCAGCTGGAAACCTACATCAGGCAAGAATGGGACCAAATTCAGACACCAAAAGTCCAGAAACTCATAACCATGATGCCCAGACGTCTTCAGACTGCTTTGAACAGAAGAGGAGACGCTACACCGTGATAAACATGACCCCATCCCAACTATTCTGAGACCTGGAGCAAGCAGCACATTTCAAATGTGCATAAAACTGTATAATTTCTCAGTTTAAACTTTTATGTTCTCTATGTTCTATTGTGAATAGAATATTGGCTCATGTGATTTGAAATTCTTTTAGTTTTCATTTTATTCAAATTTAAAAAACGTCCCAACATTTTTGGAATTCGGATTGCGTGTGTGTATACTGTATACACATATAAAAACATGAAACACACACACACACACACACACACACTGGATCAGTGTTTTTTTATCAGTGTGTATCAGACTAGCATGTTCAGACAGAGAGGAAGCTCATCATGGTCATCGATGCCCTTGAGCTCTCTCCCACTGAACCCATAACCTGTATGCAGCATGCTTTCATTCATTTCTAACCCATCTGAATTCTGCATAGAACATATCGTAGCTATAATATATTGTTATATTCTGCATAGAATGTATTTTAATGTGCTATGGAAGAGATCAAACATCACAAATGCATGCTCAGATTGTGTCTAATAGCATGATTTCACTGCACCTAACAGCGTATCTTTACAGAAACTCGCTGATCAGATCACAGAGACAGAACAACAACACCCGGACTCCATTTTAATCATTCCTGGGGACTTTAATAAAGCCAATCTCTCCCGTGAACTGCCAAAATACAGACAGCACATTACATGTCCTACCAGAGACAGTAATATATTGGATCACTGTTACACCACAATAAAGGATGCATATCACTCTGTTCCACGAGCAGCTCTGGGACTGTCTGATCACTGTCTGGTCCATCTTATACCGACCTACAGGCAGAAACTAAAATCAGCTAAACCTGTATTAAGGACTGTAAAAAGATGGACTAATGAAGCAGAGCAGGATTTACAATCTTGCTTTGACCTCACTGATTGGAGTGTTTTTGAAGCTGCTGCCACCGATCTGGACGAACTCACAGAGACTGTAACATCTTATATCAGTTTCTGTGAGGATATGTGTATTCCTACCAGGACTCATCTAATTTACAACAATGACAAACCGTGGTTAACTTCAAAACTCAGACAGCACTGTCAGGCCAAAGAAGATGCTTACAGGAAGGGGGACAATGTCCTGTATAAACAGGCTAAATACACACAGGAAAAGGAGATCAAAGTGGCAAAGAGGAATTATTCTAGAAAAATAAGGACTCAGTTCACTTCCAACGACTCCGCATCAGTGTGGAAAAGTCTGAAGGAGATCACCAATTACAAGACACCATCCCCCAGCACTGTGGAGAATCAACGACTGGCAGACGACCTGAACGAGTTTTACTGCAGGTTTGAAAGAAGAACACCCATCACCTGCCCTGAACGCCTCTCCAAACAACCATTCACACCATTCGCACCTCTTGCAACCTGCCCTGAACGCCTCTCCAAACAACCGTTCACACCATCCACTCCTGCAACCCGCCCTGAACGCCTCTCCAAACAACCGTTCACACCATCCACTCCTGCAACCCGCCCTGAACACCTTTCCAAACAACCGTTCACACCATTCACACCTCCTGCAACCCCCCTCTCCCCCACACCCGCAATACACATAAGCGTGGATGCGGTGCGCCAGGTCTTCCGGAAGCAGAAAAGGAGAAAAGCACCAGGCCCAGATTGTGTTACACCACCTTGTCTGAAATCCTGTGCTGACCAGCTGGCCCCCATCTTCACACAGATCTTCAACAGATCACTGGAGCTGTGCGAAGTCCCTTCACACTTCAAACGCTCCACCATCATCCCCATCCCAAAGAAATCCAAAATTACAGGACTAAATGACTATAGGCCTATGGCTCTAACGTCTGTGGTCATGAAGTCATTTGAAAAACTGGTGCTGGCCCACCTGAAGGACATTACTGGACCCTTACTGGATCCTCTTCAGTTTGCCTACAGAGCAAACAGGTCTGTGGACGATGCAGTAAACATTGGACTGCATTATGTTCTGCAACACCTAGACAGACCGGGGACTTATGTGAGGATCCTGTTTGTGGACTTCAGCTCGGCCTTTAACACGATCATCCCAAACCTCCTCCTGCCCAAACTAACTCAGCTCTCTGTTCCCACCTCCGTCTGTCAGTGGATCAACAGCTTCCTGACAGACAGACAGCAGCTAGTGAGGCTGGGAAAATACACATCCAGCACCCGTACAATCAGCACCGGAGCTCCCCAGGGCTGCGTTCTCTCCCCACTGCTCTTCTCCCTGTACACTAATGATTGCACATCTAAGGACCCCTCTGTCAAGCTCCTGAAGTTTGCAGATGACACCACACTCATCGCCCTCATTCAGGACAGTGACGAGTCTGCTTACAGACAAGAGGTTAAAGAGCTGGCTGTCTGGTGCACTCTCAACAACCTGGAGCTTAACACGCTCAAAACAGTGGAGATGATCGTGGACTTCATTCAGGTTCCTGGGCACCACAATCTCTCAGGACCTGAAGTGGGACATTCACATTGACTCCACTGTGAAAAAGGCCCAGCAGAGGTTGCACTTCCTTCGCCAGCTGAGGAAGTTCAACCTACCACATAAGCTGCTGAAACAGTTCTACTCCACCATCATTGAATCCATCCTCTGCACTTCAGTAACTGTCTGGTTCAGCTCAGCTTCTAAATCTGACCTCAGAAGACTACAGAGTCTATTCAAGAACTGTACTATCCAGAGTGAGCAAAAGGGCTGGCAAAATCACTCTGGACCCCTCACATCCAGCACACTTCCTCTTTGAACTGTTGCCATCTGGTCGACGCTACAGAGCACTGAGCACCAGAACGACCAGACACAGGAACAGTTTCTTCCCTCAGGCAATCCATCTCATGAACACTTGATAATAACTGTGGAACACACAACACTATTTATATTTACATACACATACACTTATTTATCTAACACACATACTAAGTGTACCTTAAATTTTTTGCACATAATATACCTGTACATACACAACTGCTCATTGTAATATACCTGCCATACAATTGTCAATTTGTATTTTGTCATTTCTTACCTACTTATTTGTATTTTTTTATATTTTTTGTATTTTTTATTCTTTATTATGTGGTTTTTTGTTTCATTTTCTTTTCTGACATACTCAGAAGGCTCTCGCTGACGTCTGATGGGAGGTAAATACTCGCGACATCAAACGGGTAAACCTCTCCGAACATAAGACAGAAAGGTAAAGTTGACTGGCCAGTATTTGGCCAGACAGTGAAGGTTTTTTTTTTTTAAGTAAGGGAGTGTAGTCGGGAGGATCTTGATGGCATCTAGTGGGAGCTCAATACTCACGACACGGACTGGTCAGGTTTGCTGGTAGTCGGATGGAAAGGCCAAGATCACTTAACCGGGAGGGCTTTTGCAGCATTCGACGGGAGTTCAATACTCACTGCGCGGACGGCTAAGCAACACCGATAGTTGAAAGAAAAACATTCACTCGACCGGGAAAGCTCTTGCAGCACCTGCCAGGGAGTTCAATACTAAGAACAATTTGGGTTGTCTAAATGGGTAGATGCTATGAGGATTACTTTGTGTAACTGTTTAAAAAATCCGATGAGCTGCTTCCGATAACGTATCAGAAAATCTTGGTGCGGTCTTTGCATTCAAGTCAAGTCAAGTCAAGTCTGCTTTATTGTCAATTCTTCCACATGTACAGTACATACATACAGAGAATCGAAATTGCGTTACTCTCAGACCCCCGGTGCATACAGATAACACTAACAGTAGAGTGTTATTTGTTTCTTTGATTCGAAAGTTAAGCGTACAAAAAATAAAATAAATTGAATTTCCTGTGCCAGTGTACCCAAAATAAGTGCTATGAATCTGGATGCATAGGCATAACTCTGAAATCTGAGGTGATGTCGACTTTTGCAAGCCAAGTGCTAAGACCCATGAAATATAAGGTTTTTTTTTTTTTTTCCAGAATTTCAGAAATCATCAAGAGTAATCGAGGTGATTACGTTTCAAAACGGCAAGTTATACGGAGCTGACAGATCAATTAGGAGTTTCTCACCCCAGAATTTTCCAAGTAGCCACTCCAGTGGCTAATGCAAAACTGAGAAGGCGGGGCATCGAAAGGCCTGATGGACCGGTATGACAGCCTTAAGCCAAAAAATATCACTGTATATTTACAGTATTTTTATATATCTATATATATATATATATATATATATAAATGACTGGGTAAGTCATTTGATTTGTTTCTTTGATTAGTTTCCTAAAAAGGAGAAGGAAAAATAAATAAATGAAGACTGACATCTTTATTTAACCTAAATATGTAATTACAGTTAATTTTAGTTATATAATTCATGTACATATCATTTCATATCATTTAGTTATATAACAATAATCATACACATAATCTGATTTAATAACCCAATCTGAAGCAAAAACAGAATGTTCTCACAAGCTTTGTGAAATTATACCACATAAACATTTTATTAGACAGTCAGCTCCCCTCAGAAACACGTTCATATAAACCCCCAAATCAGTATTGGGGATTTTCCTCCAATAGTTTGTGCATCATGAACAGTGAGTGATCTGCCTGCTACAGTAAGTCAAAAATTATTATTTTTTACTTTTTTATTATTATTTTTTTTTCTTTAATTTTTTTTACATCAAGAGGGCTCGCATGAAAAATGGCAACTTTTGATGTCCACATTCAAGGATTTATGATTGCCGTAGCACCTCTGTTGTAAAAGAATTGTTTAAAAATTCAAGATTAAGTGTACATTTGAATTAAATAGCCAAACAAGGATTAAATTGCACAGTGACATGGAGAAACAATCATCGGGAAGTTGGTGCCCTTTGAAGGCTTTTGACAATGCATGTACTTTAAATTGTTTAAAATACGTTAAGTTTGTTCAATAGAACAGTATCGTTAATTGCTTTTCGTACCTCATTTAAACCGATCACCAAGGCCTCATTGCTATTATATATGTATTTCAGGTAATTTTAAAGGCTATTGTTTGATAGCTTCTGTGAAAGCGTTCACTGCTGCAGCAGTGGAGAAATATAGATAGAGGCTCCTGCGGGAGCGAGAACTGCAGCGGGTTTATATATATATATATATATATATATATATATATATATATATATATATATATATATATATATATATATATATGTATATATATATATATAAAAACGTGCAACTTTAAGGTTATTAAGTTTAAAAACACATGCATTTCCTCTTAATCACGTGAAGAAAAAAAAGTATTGAAAAACTAGCCGATGCGCACGTTGGCTAGACTTGGAGAGAGGTGACTAGTAATACTCACGTCACATGTGAATTAGGTTGCACTTGTTGATTGTTTCTTTGTGGTAAACCTTATTTTTAGCTGTACAAAACAGTTGGTTTTGCTGCTTGATATTGACAATTGATGTGTCCTATCATATTCTTTTAATCTGTTATCTTAATTAAGAACACTCTAGTTTGTACTGCAAACAGTTTTACTGTTTACTGCACGTAGTTATTCTCCTCGTTATTTACCTATAGCAGCTAATGAAACTGAAGTCTCACCCATAGGCTCACTTCCGCGTTGAGGAAAAAGGTGGATAATCGATAGTCGTTTAGGTACATAGCTGAAATCATTTTCTTGCAAATCAATCTTTTTCATCCGTTTATCTGAGTGAAGTGTAATTTAAAATACAGGAAAAAATACTCGCAAAATTAAGAAAATCTTAGAAATTTATTTGTATTCTACGCCGTTTGCGACGTGGCTGAAAATAATATCAAGATCCTTGTGTCACAACGTCTTTGTGACGAGTGGGGCGGGGCCGAGAGCCATGGGAACGGAGCGAGGCCGGTGGAGTGATTTGGAAATGAGCGACACCTGCTCCACTCACCGGTCTCGAGTCCCACGGAGGAGATTGGGAGGATACAAAAGAGGAGCGACGACAGTGAAGGACGAGAGAGGACCAGGCCTGGGCTTTATTTTGGGTTTTGTTTTTGTTTGTGCGTGAGGGGCTGTCGCGCTATTTTATGTTTATTTGGTTATTAAAGTTTTATTTGAGTGTTCGCCGGTTCCCGCCTCCTTCTTCCCGTAATTATGGAGTTTTTTTATCGTTACAGTCTTTAACAACTTTCAGCAACCAATGACACCTTTTAGCGACTTACCTAAAAAATGTATTTGCAACACGGCCTCTGCCGCTAGCGCGAGAGCTTGAGGACCGGCTGCATGATGCCGCTGTCACCTCTGGCTTGCTTAGTTGGGGACACTTCATTTACAGCAATATCATTGACTTGATTGCAAATTATTGCACAGATACTATTTAAAAAGAAATCCCACTGGCAGTGATACTAAAACTGGGCGACGAAGAAATCTCGCTGCAGTATATTTGCATTTATTAGTGATTTGAGCGATGTTCCTCATCTCCCTAAATTAAAGCTTTCCTTTAACCATCGCATATCATTGTAGTCATTGAAGTGATGCAATTGAATAGCAAAGTAATGGTTTAATTCTAGTCTAGCTAACTAGTAACTTGCCATTGTCTGTGAAGTGAATGTGCTGTTTTGATTTGTGAATTGTTATATGCGATACGTCATAACTGACAGCGCGCGAGTTTCCCATGCAGATTTACAACAGTGCAAGTTCTGCTCCACTTGCAAGTGTTGTAAGCTTGCATCGGTCTCTTAGCAACATCTGATCCCGGAAGTTGAGAGCAGCCTCTTCTGGTTCAATCTGATAACAGCACCCACGTCACAGACCCTTGTGTAAACAAACAAGTGTAGCCAAAGCTAACTTAACTGTTAGCTGTTAGCATCCGACTAACTGACACTGTGAGAGTCTAAAGTGTGAACCACTCCTCTCTCTCTCTCTCTCTCTCTCTCTCTCTCTCTCTCTCACACACTCCTGGTTTCACTTTTTGTTTATACTATAACCTTCTGTATAGACTCAGTTAGGTTTGCCCCTCCTCACATACGTTGGTTCTATTTGTGTTGTTTTTTTTATTTTATTTTATTTTTTAATTTATTATTTAATTTTATTTTATTTTTATTTTTTATTTTATTTTATTCTACCTCTCTATGATTTCATTTCATTTCATTCATTTATTTTTAGGTTGAAGGTACAGATTAAGCTAAGTTGATTTTATTTAAATCTGAGATTTAATTAAATCAATTTGTTTATTTATTTATTTATTCTTTTTATTTCTTTTAGTCTCCTAAAGTTATTAGGACATTTTCATTTTAACTTTACCTTATTTTAGTTATTTGACCATCACCATCTTCCCTCTCGGTATAGGTTAGAGCAGTTCTAGCAACTGTGTCCCTTTAATGAGTACAGGTTTTAGTAGCCTAATTTCCTGTCTATTACCTTCCTTACACCATGCCCCCGAGCAGACTAGAAACACTTCCTATTGTTTCTGTTTATTAACTTGAGGTGTTTGATGTGTCCCTGCTAGCACAGCTAACAGTCTCCCTAGGTTTATGACCATGCTGCATTACTTTAACAAGTGATAACTGCTTAATCATATCTCCTAAACTAAATAAGGAAAGCCCTCCGTCTCTTCCTGATTTTATTTCAGTTTGTTTAGTTGATACCTTCATAGTGATTGAACCTGTTTGAACCATCAGAGAATACTTGGTAATAATGTTGATAAACCGAATAATAAGTCATTAAATGACCCCCTAGGTTATCACCCATTAACAGTGTTACTCATAATTTTCAGGTGCTCACTCAGACCAATCATCCACTCCCGCCTTATCGGCCACGATATCTACGCGTTTAGTGTGCGTCACTAACTGATCACACCAGTTAACCAGTTAACCACACATAGCCCAAACATTTTTGCTCACTATATCTGTACATACTTGCATTGGCTTTCTGTGCTTTTCCCTCTCCACCTGTCTTACACCTGTGTCCAGATCATCCAGCCCTGCCACCCACCTGGTCAGCCAGCAACCTCTGACTAAGCGTTGCAACGGACGCCACCCCCGGTCCAGGACTACTCCTGATCTGTGGCACCTGAGTGAAACGGCTGGACGACAACCTGAACTGGCAGACAGACCATGATCAAACCAAGGCTACAGCTACAGGGAGCCAGCCAGGATCATCGGTGCTCTTGCCCACAGCCGCATCATCCAGTTAAAGGAAATGGAAAATGCCCACAAGGAGGCCGGAGGACTGGAAGCGTGCGCAGAACTGCCAGACCAACTGGACCAGCAAGTAACAGCGGATAAAGAGGACAAGGAGCTACAGGAGGAAGTGGAAAGCTTCAAGAGGCCTTTACAAAACCTGCACAGACACTGAGCATAGAAAGCAGCTAGGAAAAAAACCAGAGAGGCTCCAACAGGCTGAAGCTCTCTTACAACAAACAACCTACCAGAATGCCCTCCTACTAAGAGAAATGCCCAGATCTCAGCCAACAGTCTCTCGCCACAGAGACATCTATCCTAAAGCCAGACGGTCATGGCACCCAGACAGCACATCAGCAGACGGCTGACCACCCACTACAGGCCAAAATACACACATGGCTAACTCCACTGCATCTGACCATCAGCTTCATGAGACTGTACACCCCGTGTACCCAACACAACTGGACTTGGAGCATTCATAGAATTGGGCTCAAGTGCAGGAATGTCACCTTTCCAGCCACCCAACTCGTCTGAAGAGCACTGCCAGGTTACAAAGATCAGGCTTGACATCTCAGCTGGTCGCGAGAACCCAGTCTCAAGGTCAGACCAGCCCACGACTCGGATCCTTGCTAACCAGCCACTGACCACAGGGCCAGCCATTCCATCACCAAGTAATGGCATCACCCAGCCACTTCAGCTGATGGGTGCACATCCAGGATGATCCAACACCTCGCAGCATACCGGTCACCACACAAACTGGTATCAAGACTCCTGAGGAGCCCAATCGAAAAGGGGGGCAACCAGGAAAAAGAATGCTGGAAAACAAGGCGAGACTTGGAGCCCTGGTGACACTGAAGTAAACCCAACTTTTATGTCACCTCTAACTCTTTGATAGACCACACGATGAAGCTAAGAAACAGAACTGAACTTTTAAGGCCCCAAAGGTGTGCACTGAACATGCAGTCATACATGTATACCACCTTCTCATTGATAAAAGAGCTGCTGGATCACATTGACCCTTTGCTGAACTTCAGACAGCCGAAACTCAAGGCTGAAGTGCAAAACCCCTGCCACTTCAGCCAAACAGTTCACCCAGACAGATATGTCAACCATGGTGACTGTCAAGGACACCTGCATTTTAACCTAAAGTAAAATAACCAAAGCTCAGCCTGCTACTTCCTGTTTCTTGCAGACATTGCAACCCCCTTAAGAAGCTCTGTCAACTGTGAGAACTTTCTGCCAAGAACTTACCAGACATTTACTATTGTGAATATATAAGACTCAGTCTCAGCAAAAAAAGGGGTTGCTGTTCAGCTCAACAGACAGCGTGGCCAAACCCTCAACCACACACCTTCAAGGGAATGGAGGGAACCCAGCCCCACTTTGAGCAACACCCCTTTTCTGGAGAGACAACTGCCAATGCTAAAGCTGCTCTTCACAAGAGACAATGATGCATAGCTAATGCTAATTATGTGGACTGACTCAAGACCACCTAACATGGCATCTGCATTCTTTGCCATGCCTGATTTACCCTCATCCCAAGGAGTTTCATCTGACAGCTGGATTCACCAACTACTGCCTTAGTGCTTGTCTACACCAACAACATGGCCAGAACTAAAGGGAGTGCCCATTTCAGCAGAACACTGCTTCCACCAGAGCACAGAACTACTCAGATGACAAAAAGAGCCTGTTCTGCACTTCCTGAACCATCCAGCGATTCTCCAGTCACAACGGAACCTGGAAAGTGATCACAGAGATGTGCCTCCAAACTTTAATGGCCTTCAACAGCCAACGCATCCATACAGAGGACCAACGCTCCAAAGCCCCATGGTCAATGGACCTTTAAGGATGCAATGTTGAGGCACGGTGTGCCCAGATCAGATGTTTTGTGGGTTAACAGCAAACCTCTCCCACAGCAACACGGCAAGCTGGACTTCCAGTCATCAAAGTACAAGTGACAGCCATGCTGATCGTCCTTCAAATTGCATTGACTCACAAGAAGTGCATCAGAAAACTCCTGATTTACAGACTCAAAGACATTGTCAATGTTGGATTTTGGCAAGGAAACACTCACGTCGGGATACACACACCAGTTGTCGTAGCCTACCACGACAGTAACCCACAGTTATACCTGGCCCCAAATCTGCATATGTGTACCCTGACCAAAGACATTCATTATCTCTGCCCTAGCAAGCCCTTCCTCCGAGACAACACTGCCACCCATGTCAGACTGCTTAACCCTCTGAAGTCGATTAACGCGTATACGCGTTTTGGGGTATTTTCTCCTGATAACCCCGAAAAGAACTTAAATTACACTTTCAGTTTTGATCGTACAGATAAGAGCAATACATCAATCGAATCTGTAAAGGGTCTACTTTTTTTTGTATATAATAACAACAAAACTTTGTGCACTTATAAAATAAAGATAACAAACAAGGTGTGCTGTCTGCAGCCTTTGCGCTGATCTTCAGTTACAAACACGTCATTAAAATGAACTGTAACTCAGTGAATACTCAACACAGAGACATGAGAGAGATATCTATAGAAAGCCTGACATGTCTACTTTTAAACTAAACAAGTGCTGCCGAAAGCAAATATTCTGTGATAAAGTAATCCATATGAAAACAACGCAATGTCCGTTTTTCACGTCTCCCTTCATTATCTTCTAATGCGACCACGCCCCCGCGCTGAACGCGCTTTGAGATTCAAATGTTACACTGAAGCGCGTGGCTTGAATACGCCCACACAGCAGAAGACAACGCAGCGAGATTGTTCTTCAAGTTTTTTTTATTTTACTGTTTGCTTCGCGATGAGAGGAATAAGGCATAATTCACCCCAAAAAGATGTGATGTGGTTGAGGATTAGAGATTTGGATTTCGTCAGAAAAAAAGAATGAAGCACTTTATCCAGCAGAGATCATAAACATGAGTAAGTCTCTTTTTATTTATATACTTGTACTAGTTTTCACATTCGGGAATGAAAATTAGCAATATTTTACATTTGATTTACAGTTTATTTTAATAATTTTTAAAAAATATAAAAGGTGTGCATTATAGTTGACACCTGGATGAACAGTTAACAGTTGTTTTCATGACTGTTAGTCATTCTTCTTGCATGCTAATGACGTTAGAGGAGTGTATAGTAGTATCGCATGTAACTTTAGAGACGGTCCCTAGATTTGCGAATATCAAACGTCCAACGTCAAGCCAACTTTATGCCAGTCACACACTTTTATAGCATTAAAATGTGTATTGTTTCATTTGGTTAACTGCATGTGTATTAACAGTGTTTGTTTAAGATCTAACCTGTGGGAGGACGCCAGCACACAGAAGCGTTCTTTGTTCACATTAGTTCAGAGTTACTGCTAGTTTTAATGTAAAATTATGCAATTCACTTCATAAACTATAACGTACATCATTAAAGAGGTCTACAACTCAAGTTTTATATCGATCTTGACTTCGTTTTTCATTTACCTAACTCCTGGCATAAATTAATAAATGCCTGTCATTGTAAGATAAAAAAAAATGAAGCTCGAATCTTTTTGGTTTAATTTTGCCACGAGTTTAATGCATAAACAAACCCGCGTGACCATAGCAACCTGAGATTATCAGAGATTGATCAAATATTTTTATCCATCCCACAGTCCGTTGATTGTGTCTTTTTATGTAATATATGTGCATATAAGGCTTTTATTATTTTTATCATTATATATATATAATATATCCAAGTGGATGCTGCACACTGCTGGTGGTTGAGGAGAGACCCCCCACATGATCGTACAGCGAATTGTGTGTACAACAATACATTATAAAGCGCTATATAAATGCATCATTCATTTATTCATATAGGCTAACCGTATATAATAATTGATAATAATATTATATTAAATAGGGCTATATTTTTATATTTATTGTTATGCTTATTTCCCCTTTTAATTCGTGTATTGCTAACCTAATTAACGTTCTTTGTTAAATTAGTGTTTTCATTTACAAATGAAACTAGCAAATTATTCATTTATAATTCTAGTATTTATTATTATAGGGTTATTGTTAAATTCATCCTCTAAAGTGCACTTCCAGTAAAAAATCTTTATTGACATGTCGGGCTTTTACAGTATAGGCTATTATTTACAAAACTCTTCAGGGCTGCATTTTCCAAAAGCATCGTTAAAACTAGCAGTAACTCTGAACTAATGTGAACAAAGAACGCTTCTGTGCGCTGGTGTCCTCCCACAGGTTAAGAGATTTTAAACAAACACTGTTAATACACATGCAGTTAACCAAATGAAACAATACACATTTTAATGCTATAAAAGTGTGCACATCGAGAGAAATAAACAGCAGATGTGCATGGTAACAACTTCTTTAACTTCAGCAAACACTGCTAATACACATATACATTTGTTAATAAAGTTAATAAAACGAAACCATGCATGTTTTAATGCTAGTGAATAAAAGGAAGCGATCCACTCGCATGCATCTGCTCATCATGACAGTACCTGGATCAGTGAGCTGCGTCTCGGGCCGATGACGTCACTTCCAGGGAGGCATGTTGTACACGCCCCTGCCCCTTGACTCCACCCCCACGTCAAAACAGCGCCACAAAGCGAGACGCGCAGAAAAATGAAGCGCACAGGAAAAACTGCAGCGCAAGCTCAAACTAGACCGACACGCAAAATAAAATCAGTGTTGCAAATAAAATAATAGATATGACCATGGAAAATATGTATTGCAAAATCATTGCTTTCGCGCGGTATCATTTATGTTTTGCAAATCTTTATTTTTGTTTGCAAAAAGCAAAATTATTTTCCTCAATACTTTAATTTTCGTTTGCAAAACTTTATTTTCTTTTGCAAAACTTTATTTTTTTGCGTATATATATGATATTACTTTGACTCCATACATTAGAAGATAATGAAGGGAGACGTGAAAAACGGACATCGCGTTGTTTTCATATGGATTACTTTATCACAGAATATTTGTTTTCGGCAGCAATTGTTTAGTTTAAAAGTAGACATTTCAGGCTTTCTATAGATATCTCTCTCATGTCTCTGTGTTGAGTATTAACTGAGTTACAGTTCATTTTAATGACGTGTTTGTAAATGAAGATAAGCGCAGACAAAGGCTGCAGACAGCACTCCTGGTTTGTTATCTACATTTTATAAGTTGTTGTTATTATGTCTGTATACATGTTGTTATTATGTCTGTATACAAAAAAAAGTAGACCCTTTACAGATTCGATTGATGTATTGCTCTTATCTGTACAATCAAAACTGAAAGTGTAATTTAAGTTCTTTTCGGGGTTATCAGGAGAAAATACCCCAAAACGCGTATACGCGTTAATCGACTTCAGAGGGTTAACCAGAGTATGTGGATTCAAGTACCATTCAAGTGCCATGCTCCACCTTGATGATCTGGCATTGTACCATCTTCCGAGTGAAGAGTATCGATCAGCGCTGATAATCCCATCCTTCTTCAAGAATTACAACTTCACCCTAGATCCAGAACTGAAACTGAGAATTGAGAAAGGGGGATCCCAGCTAATTGATATTACTCCCATCGACATGGCCCTCCAAGCACTATCTTGACTGCCCATTCTGACCAACTCACCTGTTGTCCAAGCTTGGACTGCCGCCAACACAGCACTGTGCCTCTCTACGGTAATAAATTACACCCTGACACTGGGCCTGGCTTTCATCCTTTTCAAAAGGGCCAACAAGATGCGAGCGTCCACAGCCAAGCTCACAAATACAGTGTCTGGAGGTTTCAGACGGAATCCACGAAAGGGAGGTGCCAAGTCAGAGACCATGCCGAGCCTCATCGCGATGCATCCTCAGCCCCAGTAACCAAAGGCTGAGGATAACTAGTAACCACCTGCTACATGACCATCATGATTCGTCCAACGATGTCCACACATGGACTTCGTGGGCCGAAAACGGGGACTGTAGCGTATGGACTAGATCATGATAACACATTCATTCTAATATTCAGAAAGATTTTTAATCTACTGACTGACCTCATGTAAATCACAGCTTAGAGCCAATGAGTCTGCATCAAACAGTGCCATTGACACCTTTAGGGGCCTGTTTGAGCATCACCAGGAACACCTCTACATTCCTAGCTCGGACTCATAAGCTTCAAAGAGATCTTAATCAGCTTCAATGGCCAAAGCATGCAGAGGAAAATACCTCACCATGCCGCTCGCACACACATACACACACACACACACACACACACTCAAACCTTCTTGCATTTAACTCAGGACATAAGCCATTCCAAATGTATACGATATATTCCTGTGTGTTTGTATGTTTCCCAGCTCATATTAGCATAGTTATGATTCTCTAGTCGTATTAGTTGACCTCTAAGTGCCTATAATAACGCATAAGAATGTATCTTTATGTTTCTATCTGTCTTGCATATCTTTCTTGGTACCTAATTAAACCTCTCGGTTTGCCTTAGCTAAATATCTCTACTATGTGAGCCTAAAATGCATCATACTATTTGTACCATAGTTTGGGTTACCAGTAACCAGTTCATCACGCCATTCATAAAATATGCAAATCAGGTGTCATTGAGACAAAGAAACACTTTCCAGCTGAAACTATATTCCTTGTTATTGGTCAATCCAACCAAAAGGGGTGATACTGGGAAACCAGATAAAACCCCTTCCACACCCAAAAAGGCTCCTCTTAACTTGCAGTTCTCTGGAGACACCCATCACATTGGACACCTTGCGACTCCCCTTCCAGGAGGGGAGTCCGATCTTCTGGCAGTTTTCAGCAACTTTGTTGATTCACTTCGGAGCAGTCAACCCATGGATGAAATGACGAAAGTTTCACCCCTAACAGGATTCAACAGGAATCTACGCATTATACATGCACCGGGACACTTTACTCAGCAACTACAGAACGAATGCAAGTAACAGCTTGTTAACTATTTAGATGCACTTCTAGGCTTTGACCCCTTTTAATTAAGGTGATGAGATTCTTTGATGGTTCTTAACAGGTTGTGATTTCGTTTTTGAGTAAATACTGCCATGACTCTCCACTCTCTTGCGCGTGAGCGCTCACTCTCTCTTTCTCTCTCTCTCTCTCTGCAGTGCGCTCTCTCTCTCTCTCTCTCTCTATCCATGCCTTCCTTGCGTTGGCATCTATGTTTAATGTGTGTATGTTTGTGTCTAGTCAGATGTTGCATGTTCCCCTGTAGTGTATTTTAATAAACATCCATATGTATTCACACTTGGTTGTCTGTGTTTGCTGCTCACAGGACGAGGTCACTTTAACGTTCTGGTTTCGTTACATGCTCTGGGAGCAATGTATTAGTAGTAAAACTATTTTTCGTGGCCAGAGAAATTATTTTACTTAGAGTCAATAAACGATTAACACTGTCCGCCCTGCAGACAAACCAATCATTTTATTGTACTATTAATGATATAATGCGTCAAGTAATTCCTGAAGATGAATGTAGTTATTAATAACCCGTTATGATTAATTATGTACATCTCACTTTGAGCTAATTTGTTACATAGTTTCCACTGTTATGCTTATTCCTCAACTATATCTCAACAAGACCAGATGAAACTTCTAAATTATCTAAGCTAACAGAGTGTGTTAAAAATGTAAAAGATTGGATGACCAATAATTTTCTCCAATTAAATTCGGATAAGACAGAGATATTTCTTATTGGACCAAAAAACAGTACACCGAATCTCTTAGATTACAGTTTGCAACTAGACGGATGTACTGTTACTTCCTCTACCGTCAAAAATCTGGATGTTATATTAGACAGCAACTTGTCTTTTGAAAATCATATTTCACGCTCCCTAAGGTCACAAAACACTGGACTTTTGGTAGTTCCTAGGATAGCAAAGTCCACTAAAGGAGGTAGAGCTTTTTCGCATTTGGCTCCTGAACTCTGGATTAGTCTTCCTGATAATGTTCGGGGTTCATACACACTCTCTCTGTTTAAATCTAGATTTAAGACACATCTCTTTACCCAAGCATTCATATAATGCATCTCATGATCTTGTACTGCTATTGTTATATCTGATCATGATGCACATTTTTATTCTTTAGCTTGGGTTGAACAAATCATTTTTGCTTGGTTGGAACAGCAGTTACACTAATTATGTCTCTATTTGTTTCTCTGTTTCTGCCCCATGGTAACTAGGAATTACACAAGCTTCAGTCTGGATCGAGCAACAACCTCCCGCTCTCTCTCGTGAAGCCAACAAGGAAGTGACTAAAACTGGTCTAAAGGCTAGAGGCTGGCTCCAAAAGAGAGTCAATCCCATAGACTCCCCATGTTAAAATGCCCAACTTTACAGCAGAAAAAAATTTGTTTACAGCCTGGTACATAAAGTGGTTTTGGTCAATATAGCTAATTTTGCCCTTCATGACAACTGTGAGGGGGTGAATTTTTTTTATAACTCATCCGTTTAAATTATATTAAGCCTTAAAGTTCTGCATAATTAAGGCCACTTGAGTGACAGGTGGATTGCCACTGCTGTCACCGCCGTCTCACTAGGTGGGTGTGTTTTCAGCAACCGATTCCCACCTCTTTGCCCATTTTTCAATTATCTGGGAGTGACGTGCAGTGGCGTGCTGCCAAGATGGCAACGGCCTGCTCCGCCCACTTTGAGCTTCAAAAATGCTCTTCACAAATCTACGGGTGATGTCACCGACACAACGTCCGTGTTTTTATACAGTCTATGGAAGGGATAGGCAACGTCGGTCCTGGAGTGCCTCCGTCCTGCAGAGTTTAGCTCTAACCCTAATCAAACACACCTGAACAAGCTAATTAAGGTCTTCAGGATTACTAAGGCTACAGACAAGTAAGTTTTTTTTCAGGGTTGGAGCTAAACTCTGCAGGACATCGGTACTCCAGGACCAACGTTGCCTACCCCTGGTCTATGGTCTGGATCCAACCCTTAAAAGATCTTAAATGACTGAACACCTGAGAATAGATGGTGCCAACCCCTCAGAGGACCTCAGATGATGCCTACCCTGAAACAACACTACCAAATTTTGCTATAAGTTTGATTGCAACATATAATCATTGCTGTTAATAGTGTTCGTCGTCTGTTTGATTACATCATTAACTGAATTTTACCGTACATTTTTGCCATATGTACATCAACTTGACAGTCACCAGTGATAAGCTACTACTAAATATATTGTAGAAACTTAATTTCCTGTAAAGCTGCTTTGCAACAATTTGTATTGTGAAAAGCGCTATACAAATGAACTTGAACTGAATTGAATTGAATAGAGGAATGACAAATACAGAAGAAAGAAACGACAAAGAGTCTTTATTGAAACACAAAGAGAGAGAAAACTGTCCAGAGAAGAAATCTGGAGAACATTCTCCTTGCAGTTACTCTGATCCACAGCTGGGACTGATGTTCAGAGACGGAAAAATTCCTGTAGAGCTGAGAGAGAGCAGAAGAGCAGCACTGTGATGAAAAACAAACCACAGCAATCCAGCGACTGTAAGACACACACAGTGGAGAGTACAGTATATACTCAGCTAATGAGGAGCAGATCGAGTAATTGTCAGGGAATTACACAAACAAGCATTTCCTATGAGCCTTTCATCGCTCTGATCAGGTGACACGAGAGAAATACATGAGGAAACACAAACAGATCCAGCAGCCTGTTACGTCCATAAGGACGTCTGTGTATTTTCATTTGCTGGTGTAAGATATAGTACTTGTCTCAGTATGTTCTGTTTTGTGCTTCTCTGTTGCTCCTCCTATCCACTTCACAGGTTGGGAGTGCCACCTGATTTGTGTTCCAGCTCATTAAGGTGTGAGTGGAGCACTATAAAACCAAGAAACTTCCAAACAGGTAGAGAGAGAGAGATTAAGACATGCTTCTGAGAGACTGTCATCTTCTGGTCCCAGCACTTGTCACTTTCAGTGTGTATGGTGTAACTTGTTGGGTTGTGTGAACACTAAAGAAGGTATGCACTGTGCTAACTTCTATGTCAGTATGGTAACTCTGTGTGAACAGTTTTCAGTAAATAGTTGGAGAGTGTTACAGTAAACCCCTAGTTGTATGCAGTTGTGATGTGTGGCCAGAGTTACCTTCAAGATTATGTTTGTCAACTTTGTTCTATTTTTATTGTGAGATCATTTGTTGGAAGGAGGATGCGCTTTTAATATGAGAATCAATGTTTTCTCTTGTGTTTAACTAGAGAAGGATTAAGGGAAGATTCTGTCTTTTTATTTTTATTTTTTTTCTTTTAAAGCTAGGTAAGGTATTTTCACAAACCCTCAGTTCCTTTTGTTTATTTTGGCCATTTCCCATCCTGAAGCCTTGTGTTTGTATCCCACTGATTAATTTAATATAAAACTTGTATTTCTCTTTACACTTAAAATTGGTGTGATGATTTGTGCTTGTCCTGGGACCTGGAGATGGGAGTTCTCTCACTCTTTCCCCACAACTTTTTGTTACGCTCCTTTCCTGACCCTAGACTAGAAAGTGGGAATGTAACGAGCCACAGACTCCACAGAGGTCACTGTAGTTTTGTGTTCTTACTGGACCTCCGTCTCATGCCTTTAATTTTTTTTAACAAACCTGTCTGAACTTGAATGGTTAACTGTCATCTAATATTTGCTTGTTTGAACTGCCAACATTGGTTTACTCCTTAAGTCTGGAAAAAACATCAGCAAACACTGTTCTATCTCCTCTTGCTCCCAGAATTTTGCTATCAGGATTATGTGAGACTCCTCCTGACTGAAGATGTTGAAACATCAGAGCTGATGCAACCGATGTGTAAATCTGTCAGGATTCTTCAGTTAGTGCTCCTAGCATTAAAGGCAATGTTTTGTTAATGGAATCATTTGATATTGATTTTTTTTTTTTTTTTTTCGATTCAGATTTCTAGTTTCCAGTTTTAACAGCAGATCCAGTCCAATGTGGGTTTGTAACATAATTATATTCTTATGTATGTGATTGTAGAATATTTATTTTGTCCTTATACCTTTGCACAGCCACTGAAACATGAAACCATAATAGGACATAATAGGTTGGTTTTATCATAATTAATTACATTAAAATATGTTCATGCTATCACAATCATGTAATGTGTTAAAAATATATACAGGTCCTTCTCAAAAAATTAGCGTATTGTGAAAAAGTTCATTATTTTCCATAATGTAATGATAAAAATTAAACTTTCATATATTTTAGATTCATTGCACACCAACTGAAATATTTCAGGTCTTTTATTGTTTTAATACTGATGATTTTGGCATACAGCTCATGAAAACCCAAAATTCCTATCTCAAAAAATTAGCATATCATGAAAAGGTTCTCTAAACGAGCTATTAACCTAATCATCTGAATCAACTAATTAACTCTAAACACCTGCAAAAGATTCCTGAGGCTTTTAAAAACTCCCAGCCTGGTTCATTACTCAAAACCGCAATCATGGGTAAGACTGCCGACCTGACTGCTGTCCAGAAGGCCATCATTGACACCCTCAAGCGAGAGGGTAAGACACAGAAAGAAATTTCTGAACGAATAGGCTGTTCCCAGAGTGCTGTATCAAGGCACCTCAGTGGGAAGTCTGTGGGAAGGAAAAAGTGTGGCAAAAAACGCTGCACAACGAGAAGAGGTGACCGGACCCTGAGGAAGATTGTGGAGAAGGACCGATTCCAGACCTTGGGGGACCTGCGGAAGCAGTGGACTGAGTCTGGAGTAGAAACATCCAGAGCCACCGTGCACAGGTGTGTGCTTTTGAACCAGAAACAGCGGCAGAAGCGCCTGACCTGGGCTACAGAGAAGCAGCACTGGACTGTTGCTCAGTGGTCCAAAGTACTTTTTTCGGATGAAAGCAAATTTTGCATGTCATTCGGAAATCAAGGTGCCAGAGTCTGGAGGAAGACTGGGGAGAAGGAAATGCCAAAATGCCTGAAGTCCAGTGTCAAGTACCCACAGTCAGTGATGGTCTGGGGTGCCATGTCAGCTGCTGGTGTTGGTCCACTGTGTTTTATCAAGGGCAGGGTCAATGCAGCTAGCTATCAGGAGATTTTGGAGCACTTCATGCTTCCATCTGCTGAAAAGCTTTATGGAGATGAAGATTTCGTTTTTCAGCATGACCTGGCACCTGCTCATAGTGCCAAAAACACTGGTAAATGGTTTACTGACCATGGTATTACTGTGCTCAATTGGCCTGCCAATTCTCCTGACCTGAACCCCATAGAGAATCTGTGGGATATTGTGAAGAGAAAGTTGAGAGACGCAAGACCCAACACTCTGGATGAGCTTAAGGCCACTATCGAAGCATCCTGGGCCTCCATAACACCTCAGCAGTGCCACAGGCTGATTGCCTCCATGCCACGCCGCATTGAAGCAGTCATTTCTGCAAAAGGATTCCCGACCAAGTATTGAGTGCATAACTGAACATAATTATTTGAAGGTTGACTTTTTTGTATTAAAAACACTTTTCTTTTATTGGTCGGATGAAATATGCTAATTTTTTGAGATAGGAATTTGGGGTTTTCATGAGCTGTATGCCAAAATCATCAGTATTAAAACAATAAAAGACCTGAAATATTTCAGTTGGTGTGCAATGAATCTAAAATATGTGAAAGTTTAACTTTTATCATTACATTATGGAAAATAATGAACTTTTTCACAATATGCTAATTTTTTGAGAAGGACCTGTAAATGCAGCATAAACTGATTCTAAATGAAATCCATTTGATTAGTGTGTTATATTAGCAGTCATCAGAAGCTGTTATATCTCTCCATTTAATCACACAGGTCCGAGGTCACTGATGTCAAACCTCACTGGGTCTTGTGTCTAATTTTGAGAGTGCAACAGTTAAATGTCTTTGAGTGAGGTGTTACTAACTTTATGGGATCAGGAGAAGACTTACAAACACTTCAGAGAACACTACGCATCACCATCAAGTTGTCTCCGGTTAGACCAACTCTGATTCAGAATGGATCATTTAGAAACGCAGTATGTTAGTATAAATACTACCTAGTTTGGGTTCTCGTTGGTCTAAATAGTTGTGAGTCACTGAAGAGTTAGCATAAGTACATGTGTTTTCTAGACTAGTAAATTTGAATTAAATACTAGTCACAAATGGAATCGGAAATTAGTACATTTATATTTACATATTAAAATATATATAATGATAAAAAAAGTACTAGTGGCTATGACTATTGAGTAGAGACCAGTCACTATTCAGATGTGTAAATAACTTTTGTCAGTTTTAAGGAAATATGTCTTGTCATGCAGTGTGGTTCAGTGGTGTGCTTTATCGCACACATAGTATGAGACACTGGTCATTCGCTGCATCTGATCTCGGGTTATAAATTATACATCATCTTTATTTAATGTTCAGAAATCAAACCTAAAAAGCTACTTGACTTCATCCTAAAAAAAAAAAAGTTTATTCCTTCCCTTTCTAGCATGTACTTATTTGAACAATGCCTGAAACTTGGTATTATGAGCTCTTCATGTGTCGGTTTGCCTCTTTTAGAAGAATTACTTCATGTCTTCCCCAGGTGTAAGTCGCTTTGGATAAAAGCATCTGCAAAATGACTAAATGTAACATAAACCTTAAAAAAAGATTCAAGAGTCAGAGATCAAGGCCACTGAGACATGAAAACATAAACTCATCAGACCATCAGGAGTGTGTTTCCTCAACAGTGGTATAACCCGCTTAACTACCACAGAACTGGAGTAACTGACTAGTGAAGACTGTTCTCTCAAATATAGGAGCTTTGCCACACTTCTGTCACTCAAACCACATTTGTTTGAATTGTTGATGACATTAAGCAGGTGGTGGAGTGCTAACTTTTGATAATTTTTCAGTACCACATTAATGTCAGATTCATTGTTGCTATAAAAATGATCACGGCATCTGTGGACTACTTCATTATGTCTGTTCTCTGTTATTTTGTTTTATTTTGTGGGTTTCCTTAGGTTCCTTCAGTTTGCGAATGTTCGTTTGAACTATGGTTTCAGGAAACACTGAATCGCTGAACTATGATGGAAATGACAGACCTTGAGACCACATCTAACGATGCTTTGAGAAAGCGCACCACTGTATGCGAAAAGATCATGAATGCAGACACAGAACACAAAAAGACAAATGCCAATGCAGGTTATAATCAGTGTTTTGTGAGTGTACATGGCTAAAGCGAATTATTACAGTGACTCTGCAAATGTATTGCAAAAAAAAAAAAAAAAAAACACTCATGCTAAGTGAAATTAAGAACTGCTTGCTCTCTGTGAAATTACTTCTGGTGGAATTCTGTGTAAATTGGCATTCAGGAGACAACTGCAAAACATTATTTCAGCCAAAAAGAAAATGTCAATTCCAAAAAATTCAAGCATTCCACCTAATTCATTCTGTCATTTTAGGAGAGCAATCTCATCGATCACAGGATCTCTGATTGTAGCAAAAAAGGGCTAACCCATTGTGGATTTGGACATGGATATGGATTACAGTGTAACAGTGAAGTTTTTCAACCAGTGAGCCCACCTAAATGTGATTATATGGAGGCGAATCATTAGTTTTAACTTTGTCCTCTGGAAATTAAATAGGATACACCACCGTATGTAGATAACTCTGACTAAACTCACTGATATCATACTAATGGAAACACAGTGTCTAATATAAAGAATACTAATGTGAATATCTATATATAAAAATGTGGGTTGGTATGATGTTTTTCCAAGAAGTCTCTTCTGCTCAACAAGGCTGCATTTATTTGATCAAAATAAATGCAGTCAAAATAAATTAGTCATTTCCTGGATGATCCATGACTGTTTTTCTGTTTTGTGATAGTCGTTCATGAGTCCTTCGTTGGTCCTAAACAGTTAAACTGCCTGCTGTTCTTCATAAAAATCCTCCAGCTCCTGCAAATTCTTTGGTTTTCCAGTATCTTCTGCATATTTGAACCCTTTTCAACAGTGTCTGTATGATTTTGGGATCTATCTTTTCACATGAAGGACAGTATGGGGACTCATGCATAACTATTATATAAGGTAAGAACATTTACTGATGCTCAAGAAGGCCACACAATGCATTAAGAGCTGGGGGGTGTAAACTATTTATATATTCTGCTTTTATATAACTTTTTACATATTCTGCAAGGGGCATGTAAATTTATGAGCACAATATATATATAATGTGTATATATATATATATATATATATATATATATATATATATATATATATATATATATATATATTACTGTATGTCCTGAAGTGATTGTAGAACAAAATGTTGTATGTTAGATTGGACCTGGTGCAGAATTACAGACTGAAGTTCAATTCTTGTGCCTAGTTCTTTCATTTTCATTTTACTTCGTTTGCAACTTAAATTTGTGCAAAAATACAACCGAAATATCACACAATCGGATAAAAGAGATGAATGACAGCAGCTGGCCTGCAGCTAATTAATCAGTGAACCTGTGATAGCCCAGCTGCCTCATCAGGAATCCACATGTGTACTCTATGAGTCTGATATCTCTCCTTGGCATGTTTCTCCTCCATTTGTCAATGTTGGCTGGTGAAATGTCCCCTTCATACATCAGGTTATACAAGTTTGTGGAGGTGGTGAACATTAGCTGATTCAGGGCTGAAGGTGATACAGGGATTCCAAGGAAAGAGTGAATCTTCTCAGCTGTTTCCTGAGGATAGTTTACGACATCCTCAAACCTGACTTGAAGATAGGACTCTTCAGATAAGGTAGCTGTGACTCTGAGGACAGCAGCGGTGTGAGCGAGCCACAGATGGGCCAACAACAGCACAGGATTGGTCTCTGAACGAGATATGAGCTGCCACAGGTTCCTAAACTCCGCCGCAAACGCAGTCGGACACCTGTCGCTTTCCATTTCCTGATGGAAAATAAAAGCTAGATGCTGGGGAATGTTCTTGAGTGAGTAAAGGCTGGGTTTGCTATTATAAAGCATCAGATAAATCCATGCACGAGGGTCTCTGACGATGTAGATGGCTCTCAGAGAAGGGCCGATAACTTCTTGGAGAAAGGGCAGCTTGAGAGCCCAGCTGCCACTGCAGAGATTGAGAACCACACGGGCATTAGGATAGTCCAGCGTGTGTCTCCTCAGCTCTAGGACATACTCTACGTCCCTGTCGACTCGTACCCGGCCTTTCATCTCAGCCTTGAACTCTCTCCTCCTCAGCCTCCTCCTCTTGTCCAGGGAGACGCTCACTCTTTGGGCCGGTTTCAGGGGGCTGGTGTCATGGAATGGGATGTTCTGCAGGAATAAGTGAGTGTTGTGAACCAGTGAATGCAGCCAACCTTGAATCATTTTAAAATGCCCACACTGGGCTTCTGACTGCGTCCATTCACAAGCATCTACTAAAGTGTCAAATTCGAACTCTGTTTCTGGTATATCCAAGTGTTCTGTAGGGATGCGCAGATATACAAAGTCTGTGTTGTTGTAGAAAAGATGCTTAAGGATGTCAGATCCAGAGCCAGGCATCGTGGTGATCACTACCGTGGGCAGAGGGAACTGATGCTGGTCATAAAGCATCATTTGTTTGCTAAGGTCCGGGTCTGTGGTGGCTCCGCGCCACTTCACCTTACACAGGAGCTGATCACAGCTGTTCGAGACGAACAGGAGCTCTGTTATCCACAGCATTAACACCGAAAGCAAAGCGTAACGTATCAGTCTGCTAAAGCAAACGTAAAACTTCCACTGTAGGGTCAAGAAAACAATGGTAATACCGCAGCTATGACATTTACCGTAACCCCAAAGTCAAAGAGATGATTGTGCAGTTTTGTCTGTTTGGGGACAAGCTGCGTCCCCAAGCCAAAACGGATAACCTGATGTCTGTCTTCCACCTTAGCATAACCCCCAAAGCCCAGATAGCTGGAACGGGCCCCAATGTCTCTGTGACTGGTTACTACAGACACTATTTTCTCTGTATTATTGATGACAAGAGAAAGCTTGAGCCCATTCTTACGGCTTTCAATTAACCTGCAGTTGGAAACTTTAACGTAAGGCCCGTGCATCACATACACCATTCTACTCACTGAACCTGTGAAAGGGAAGGTAATGTTGATAAACTGCGTCCACCTCTTTTTAAACTCTGCTTCCTGCTCAGCCTCCTGTATTTGTGAATCAGGGCTGTGTCCCTGACTGTCAAACCAGAACATTTTGTAATGAGCATCCCAGACATCCATCAATGCCCCATTGTAGCTGTCTGTGAAACTGTGGGGCACGTATTTAAAGTCAATATCGAGATTGTGAAAGAACGCACTGACGGCATTCACCGGTGAGTCGTCTCTTTTCTCAACGTGGTCCACTACCACAAGATTCTGTGAGTTGAGGAGAAGCAGGGCTCGGTACACGCTCTTCAGTCTCATGGCTGAGGAATACGCCGCAGCCGCTTCTCCGCTCACAAACATTGTGTCTCCATGAGCAGAAGCAGCGATCAGCTCTCCCGCCGAGTCTCCGACCCCTGGGTCTGTCCAGCGGAGCCACTTGGCACATTCCCCGAGCTGTCCTTCCCAAGGGACATTACACTGGCTCGTCGGGGATGGACTGAACACCAGCACGTTGTTTAAGAAGCTGTATTTAGGGCCATATAAAGCCTCAGAAACAAATACTTGTCCATTAGGGGCGAAAGTAAACGAGTTTTGGTCTGGGTGCTCGTGACCAGGGTTAAAGCTGTTCCAGCCATCCACCCATGAGTAAGGCTTGGCATGGACAATGTTAAACACTGCCCGACCACCCAGCTTTCCAGATTTAAATGAGACGAAGGTGTTGCCTTGTGCAACAGATAAACCAGCCCCATAGGTTACCACACCCCAGTTTGAGAAGATGTGCATCTTAGCCTTATTGTGATCATAAGGGGGCTGTGGTGTGAGCTCGGCGTTATACCAGATGAACTCTGTGTGAAGCGTGGTCCAGCGCTGGGCAAAGGACTGACCCAGTCAGGATACATGGACATCCGGTCCATGAACTTAATCAGGAACTGCACTGCTGCGGTGTCCTCAGGATACAGGAGGCAGTAGAGGGCCAGAGGTGGGAGGTTGTTTCCATAAATCTCGTTCCACTTGCTGGTGAACTCCTCATGCTTTGTGGGTGGCATGTAGAGCGGGCCTGCGGAGAGCATCATCAGCACAGCCGTCCGGATCACTTTAAAGATGTGGCTGTGAGTCGTGGTTGACCTTTGTCTCAACAGTGGTACATCGTCTTGGTTAAAGTATAAGTTAGGGTGAAGATTAGCGGCTTGGAGCTTACGTAGCTCTGGTGGCCCATTCTCTGTATTCTGGAATTGTCCAAAGTCACTAAAAATATCTTTCCCTGTGGCATTAAAGACTTCAGAGAATGAAGCTCCCACTGCTAGAAATAGAGACGCTGCAAATGTAGGCCACCCTATGGACCTCCAAACCACTGGCCACCACATCTTCCCTTTGTTTGTTGGCTTTAGCACTCCACTCCCATGATTTAATCTGGTTTCCCTCTCCCCACTTCTTCTTCTCGTTCAATGGGAATGTTTTTCATGACAGAAATGATAATGGGTGCTTATTTCAGTTGTTATTGACTTGGACTCTGGTTTTATTTGGCTTCCACAGTCTGATACACTGTTGAAAAACAGAAACTAAATATGAGTGAAATTCCTTTTATTGAACAATATTCAAAATCAATTTGACCTTATGACTGGGATAAGCGATTATCCGAAAAATTAGGGCTGCACAATAAATCAAAATGAAATTGCAATCACGATTAGGCAGAAGCTGTGATTGTCATGCGCCTCTTTGAATGAAGCAGGGTTCTGTGATCAGCAGTAAATCTCCATCTGAAGGCCAGCGAAACTCTGAATTCCTCCTCACTAAAGATTGACTGTGTTGATGTGAATATTCTGACATATGTTTGTGTGCATTTGGCTGTTTAGGTGTACATCTGAGTTAAGCACAAATTAAACTAAATGCATTCCTCTGTTTTTTTCTGGGAGTTCATGCACAGAAAGGCGTCTGTCAAACAGTGTTCAGTACTGACGAGTTCTCTTTCCTGGCTTAATGCACCTTAAATAACTTTAATATCAAACACCTCCTGCAGTCCTGTTAACCCTAACCAAACTGTAAGACTGAATTTACCAAAGTCACATTAACTTTCTACAAATTAGTATAAATGGTGTATGAAAAATTTATGTTTGAAAATGTTGTACTGGTTTGTCCTTTAAACCGGTGTAAGGTCAATGCCTAGGCCTTGGTTATGTCATCATTATACTATAAACTCAGTTCCTCCTCACTGCATGACTGCTGTGTGCACAGCTTCCCATTACAGCTGTCATTTATCTGAGCGGATGCTGAGACTCCTGGCTACAGAAACCCAGATCTCTACTTCCCAAGGATCGATATTAGGAAGGGCTGAGGCTTATTTTAACAAAGTACCTGATCGCATCAATGCAGGATCTTGATTTTTCAGCACATTTCAGAACAGACTGTTTATGAACCATGGTGCAGGCCTGGCAAATGAAGCATCACTGACTGATGGGACAAACCCCTAGCAGCTAATTTCATTCTAATGCTTCATCCGCTGGAGTAATATTTATGGCACTTGGGCATTCAGAGTGTGCTGACTTTTATCGTTATTCATATTTGTCCTAGGTGTCTAATGCTTAAACAGGTTGTTGTGTTTGTGCTTTTATATGGCTGTATTTCACTACTTTATAAAACAACAAAGACATCTGTTTTCCTGTTACAATCCTTCTTCCTTACTAAATGTGCTATTTTGTTGGTTAAAGCCACACAGGTGCTGACTGTGATCAGGTAATAATCTTCACACCTGCTGGCTACAATTAATTGTATGATAATTATTAACTGCTTCCTGCATTCACTTTGTAACCATTTTAAGTGTACTCTTTACACCTGTACCACGAATACAGTCTTTCTCTTAAACTATACCCACTGATCTGTAAATATAAACGACTGGCTGCTGACAGAATCACAAAGTGAAGCCGCCGCAGGACCTAAAACCACCTGATTCTCAGTCGCACACCATCAGCTTCACCTTTTCTTAAATGCACATGGGCTTTTTTCCACATGAAGAGTTTACTATACATCATCTTGCTCAGGCTCATATCAATCCTTGGAAACAAAGTTTCATGTATTCAAGTCCAGATACAGTCAGCATTATTTTTGTATTTATTTTTTTGTTTTGTTTTTTATTCAACATAACAATGACTTAAAAAGTTACAGAACAGTGCAAAAATCCACTGTGCTTGCAGTTTACATAGGAATTATGGGTTATGTATAAACTGTTGAATTAATTATTAATTTTACCAATGTTTAAATCAGTATTTTAACTTCATAACCACAGCTGATAACTGTAAAAGGCAAATTATGTTTAGCACAAAGCATAAATCTGTCTTCAGATTTCAGAATCATTTGTAAATCTCTATTGACCTGATGTTCACTACTGTTATGAATATTAATGTAGCTTTCCGCAACTTTACAAATAATATTTACATGCTTGTGTTTGTGCTATAAAAATGTTCAGAAAGACTTCAGATATAACGTTTTCTCATTCTACTCAGATGACTTCAATATTCAAAAGAATGTGTGGGTATCATTTATGCTGCGGCGCCCAGGGAGCAGTTGGGGGTTCGGTGCCTTGCTCAAGGACACCTCAGTCGTGGTATTGCCGGCCCGAGACTCGAACCCACAACCTTAGGGTTAGGAGTAAAACTCTCTAACCATTAGGCCATGACTTCCCCATGCCACGAAGTCCCCATTGGCAGAATGTTTCAGCTTCTGATGGAAATGTTACGCCCCTCAACATATACTGTTATACGAGCCATTTTAGGGGGTGTGGTTAACTCTTAACTTTGATAAAGAATATCTCTTTGGGTTTGAGACTTTAGTCTTTGCAACTTTACAGATCTTCTTCATGCACCAAGAGCTTGGAACACTCCAAAGAGAAAAGAAAAATTGAAATCGCATCATATGAACCCTTTAACATACTACTGCACAACACTAGTCAGAATCTAGATGCTCTAACTCTGCTTATTTCCTTTGTTGACAAACATAGCAGGGGGTTGTAAAAGTTCTCTTTTTTTACCATTAGACTGATGACGTTTTTTCATCTCACCATTCCTATAGAATGAACCAGTCTAATGAATCCATATACACCAGAACCACGTCACGGATTCTCAGGTGTGTGTTTACATGGAAAGCAGCTCACATCTGAGCATCACAGAATACACTCTACATCTGAGTGAGCAAAATGGACCTTGATGAAGATAATTGGACAAAGTCATTGTTGTGTTCTACCACTAGGTTTTCGGGGTTACGAGGGGGTTAAGTTTTTTGTCTGCTGTGTGTGCATGCGTGGGAGTGAGTGACACAGAACTAGTAAAGTGATTATCCGTTCAGCCGTGTGTGCTTCATGTTTAATAACTAACTGAACTACTCCAACATAACATTGGCGACGAGAATGGCTGAGTTTAGCTTACCACCGCCGGCCCCTTTTCTTCCCGTGCCTGGTGAACCGCCTATTCCATGGGCGAGCTGGATTGATGGCTTCACGGTTTATCTCGAGGCCATGGACTATGATGACATACCAGATCGGAGGAAAATCGCTCTGCTTCGTCGCTGCCTCGGGGCAGAGGGACAGAGAATATATCGTGCGCTCGGGGAAGCTGAAACATATGAGGAAGCGGTTGCTCTTCTCGCACACCACTTCACGGGCCAACAGCGAGTCATACTTCGCCGATATAAACTACGCAAGCGTCTTCAGCGGCCGGGCGAGTCCGTGCAAGATTACGTGACTAATCTGCGTGACATGGCGCGCTCATGCAATTATGGGACACTTCAAGATCAGATTGTTCGTGATCAGTTTATTGAAGGCATACTATGTGACAAGACTCGGGAAAAACTGTTGTTAGAACCTGACGAATTGACACTAAACCAAGCAGTTGTAATTGCACTGCAAGTGGAGGCCGCTCTGGAATGCTCCACACTACTTGCTGACGCGCGCCCCCCTGTGGACGTTTCCACGCAACAGCTGCAATCTTCCTGCCATTCAGGCCACTGCCATTTACCCACAGAAGAGACTGAAGACAACAATGCAGGTTTTCCAGTGCAGCTTGCACAGTTACAGAAAAACCAATGCAGTTTGAGCTTCTGTGGCAACTGTGGCTCCAGTTTGCACAATTCAAGAGCCCAAAATTGCCCTGCACGTGGACAGACATGCAGGAAGTGTCTAAAAAAAAATCACTTTGCCAAAGTTTGCCGGTCGGCTCCTGCTACACAAGCAGCACGGAGGAGACCCTCACCTGTCCGTAATGACTACACTGAGATCAGGCATGTATCAGCTGGCCAGGCAGCTTTCAGGACATGTACTGTGCTGTTGGAGGAGGTAAGCCTTCCACTCCTGATGGATACGGGAGCAGCAGCATCGTTGCTTAATGCTAGTACGTATCACAATTTTTTCTCGCATCTGCCATTACAACAGCCCTGTACTTCCCTCTGTGGTTATGACAGCTCCAAGATTGTGATGCTCGGCGTTCTCCGGGTCTCAGTACGTTACGGCTCTAAACATCTGCCATCATTTCCCTTCTACATTACTGAGCAGGAAGCCAACCTTCTGGGACTTGATCTATTTACAAGCTTGGGATTCACACTTCGAGATGAAAAGGGCTCTGATATCCACCATGTCACCTCCACCTGGCAAAAGAGATGGCCATCGCTGTTCGACGGACTGGGCTGCCTTAAAACATTCACCCATAGGCCTTTGGTTGACCCTGGTGTGCCGCCGGTCATACAGCCCCTGCGCAGAATTCCCCTAGCCCTGCAAGAAGAAGTTACTGCGGAGCTTCAAATGATACTGGACATGGGAGTTATTGAGCCGGTCAATGCATCTCCCTGGATTTCTAACCTGGTCATTGCAAAAAAAAAATCGGGAGGAATACGAGTATGTGTTGACCTGCGCTCTGTAAATAAGGCGGTTATCCCAGACAAGTACCCCTTACCCACAGCTGAGGAGCTGACCGCTTACTTCTATGGTTCAACAGTCTTCTCAAAACTGGACCTGCGCCAAGGTTATCTGCAGGTGCCACTTCACCCTTCTAGCAGAGACCTCACAGCATTCGTCACACACGCTGGGGTATTTCGATATACTCATATGCCGTTTGGCCTAAGCTCCGCCCCCAGTTGCTTTCAAAAGGTAATGACCACCATTTTGGCTGGAATTCCCGGAGTTGCAGTATTCCTGGATGATATAGTAGTCCATGCGCCAGATGTCCAGACCCATAACGACCGTCTCAGCAGGGTGGCCAGTGCTCTTATGTCACATAACCTTACGTTAAATGGAGAGAAATGCACTTTTGCAGCCTCAGCCATAGACTTCGTTGGGTACCGCCTCACGTCTAGGGGCATCGCCCCTCTTCAGTCAAATATTGAGGCGATACACAGAATCCCAGAACCCACCTCCACCTCCCAGGTGGCCTCGTTTCTGGGCATGACGGCCTATTACCTTCGTTTCCTGCCTCAGTACTCCCAAACCACAGCACCCCTTCGCCAGTTACTAAAGAAAGAAGAGCCATGGAACTGGACTAGTGCGTGCTCCGAGGCCGTTCGAACACTGAAGTCCCAGCTTACCACACCTCCTGTCTTAGCTCACTTCAATCCTGACAGTCAGCCTATCGTCACCTGCGATGCCTCCACACAGGCACTGGGAGCAGTGCTGTCGCAGATGCAGGATGGAGTGGAAAGACCTGTAGCATTTGCCTCCAGAGCTTTGACCCCCACGGAACAGCGCTACTCTGTAGGTGAACGCGAGGCCCTTGCTTGTGTCTGGGCAACTGAACGATGGCATCTCTTCCTCTATGGTCGGCATTTCACCCTCCGCACAGACCATCAGGCTCTGACAACACTCTTGTCGGCCTCTGGCTCAGGTCATAAACCCCTGCATCTGCACAGATGGGGTGAGTGTCTAAGGCAGTATGACTACCAACTCAAGTTCACGCCAGGGAGGGACAACGTGGTTGCTGATCTCTTATCTCGATCAATTGATGCACCCACACCAGCAGCCTCGCCAGGAAATGATGACATGGAGCCAGACCTCATTCAGATGCTATACACACCTCTGCAAGAATCGGTCTCCTTGGAGCAGCTGCAGAGGGAGTCCAAGTGTGACCCCACACTGACAACACTGTGCATATATATACACTCAGGATGGCCAGCACGGGTGCCCGAGGAGCTAAAACCTTTTGCTAAGGTACAAAATGAACTGTCATGTTGGGGCGATGTTTGTGTCTCTAGAGGCCTTTGTACAGTGGTGCCACGCAGCCTGCGTGCACGCGTCTTATCAATGGCGCATGAGGGGCACTTGGGTATTGTAAAGCTTAAGCAAAGATGCCGAGACCTGGTTTGGTGGCCAGGCATTGATCGTGACATTGAAGGACTGGTCAGAGACTGTGAACCATGTCTACTCAGTGGAAAGACTGGACAACCGGTCTCACCCCCTTTGCAGCCTGTTCCATGGCCATCTCATCCATGGGAACACCTTCAACTTGACATTTGTGCTAGCTTTTTTTTTTTTCTTCCCCTCCTCTCATTTCGTTTTATTATTATTATTATTATTTCTTTCTTCTCATTTCAAAACCGGATTATAATATTATCAAACCTGGATCATCTCGAAGAATATATCGACGCGCACTACAGCACATTCTGCAGCACCATGAACAAGGACAAACCAGATCAAAACAAAAAAAGTAAAGGTAACCCGACTCCAAACTCCAAGAGGCCTCGTCCCGATTCACCTTTTAGCCCAAGCACAACACCATCCACATCACCAAAACCACCGTGCTGCACTGAGGTAAGCGACATCTTGCTCTCAATCGAAAATAAACTTACCGGACTTGATACCAGGATTGCACTAATAGAAGTCATACACAAGGAATTTCAGGAATTGCGGCACAGCTTAGAATTCAGCCAAGAACAGATAGACACTCTCACTAAAGAAAATAACTTCTTAAAGGACTCCGTCCATGCACTGACCATTCAACTCACTTCCGTTGTCGCCGAAAATAAAACCATGAAAGAACATGTTGGACTTACAATCGCGCAGTATGAGGGACAATTTAGTTTTCACAGGCATCCCGGAACAAACTCCAGACGACCCCGAAAAATCAGTCAAGGACTTCATGATAAAACAACTCAAATTACCAGCGGAAACAGTACAGAACATCACCTTTCACCGTGTTCACCGTATCAGATCCAAAAACAACAACAACCGACCACGAGCAATCATCGCAAAATTCGAACACTATAAACATAAAGAACTGGTTCAGAGACAAGGCAGACAACTCAAAGGCACAAACTATGGACTCAATGAACAATATCCTAGGGACATTCTCGAACGCCGGAAACAACTCTTCCCAATCCGAAAACAGAAAATAAATGAAGGAAGAAAAGCAGTCATTACAGTGGACAAATTATACATAGATGGACAACTATATCGCGATAAGGACATTACCCCCTGGCTTTTCTGAACACTTCACTTCCATTCCTAAGTTAATAACTGCCATAATCATAAATTGACTAAACACTCATTTTCTGAACTAAACACAACTTTTTTTTTTTTTTTTTCTCTCCTCCCCTCCTTTAATCTATTAGATGGTTCCTCTTTTGCACCTAGGTCTCGTGTCCCCCTTCCTATGTTCCATCATATGTTTGTATCTAATGGTTTTTGTTTTGTTGTTGCTGTTCTGCTGTGTATATTCTGTCAATTGTGTTTATGTATTTTTGTTAGTCTACCAACAACATTGCATCACTATGCACACACACATAAACACTTCTACACCCACTTAAATACATGCACTCACATGTATACATATATAGTACTAACAGGCCCATACATTAATATACATTTATGTCTATTTTTCTCTAAAACATGTCATCTATCACTTTTGTAACCTGGAATGTTCGTGGATTTGGTTCTCAGACAAAGAAGGTCAAAGTTTTTAATCATTTAAATAAACTACAAGCCGACATATGTCTCCTGCAAGAAACACATCTATCCGAATCAGATTATAACAAAATTAAATTATCAAATTACAGTCATTTATTCTCAGCTCACTACAACTCAAAACAAAGAGGAGTATGCATTCTAATAAATAAAAAAATCTCTTTTGTTCATAATACCACCATTACAGACCCTGAAGGACGTTTCATTATCATAAACATCTCCATTAATAATAGCCCAGTCACAATTGGCAGCTTGTATGGCCCAAACACAGATGGCCCATCCTTTTTCCAGACCTTTTTCTCCTCAATTTCAAATTTTTCTAATTGTCCAGTCATAATTGCAGGTGATTTCAATACAGTTCTAGATCCAACAATAGATAGATGTAATAGTTTAGGCAATAAACGCATTTGGAAATCTGCAGAAACCATAAAACAGTTCATGAGTGATTTTGGTCTTGGCGATAGTTGGCGTCTACAGCATCCTAACAGTAAGTAATACACATTTTTCTCACCGGTACACCACTCATATTCCCGCATTGACTTCTTTCTTACCAGTAATTCTATTATATCAAATATTTCTGAATCAAAGATCCATCCAATAGCCATTAGTGATCATGCTCCGGTAACATTATAATGGAACACAACTAGTCAACATAAACCCACTACCAGATGGTGATTTAACACATCTCTTCTGAAAGACCATGATTTTGACAGTTATCTCAAAAGAGAATGGGCATGCTTTCTGGAGTTGAATGACTCCCCAGAAACATCTCCATCTCTTCTGTGGGAAACAGGGAAAGCAGTATTAAGAGGAAAAATAATTTCATTCTCAGTTTACAAAAAAAGAAAAGAAAAAGATCAACAAGCAGAATTGGAACAAAAGATCAAATTACTAGAAGACATTAACATAAATAACCCAACAGAAGAAACACAGAATTCATTAAGGAAATATAAACTCAAATTGAACGAATTAATCAATAAACATACACAATTCCTAATTCATAGGCTAAGACAAGAAAACTTCCATCATAGTAACAAATCTGGTAAATATTTGGCAAATCAAATCAAACAAAATAAAGAAAAAGCTACAATACCAGTGATTATAGACACAGCAGGGAAATCCACCAACTCACCAGAAGAAATAAATCAGATCTTTGAAAAATTTTACAGTAAATTATATTCCTCTGAAAAAGACCCAGATCAGAAAGACATTGATTCATTTCTCAATAATATCAACCTACCACAACTCAGTAAACATCAAATAAATACTCTTGAATCTCCCTTATCAGAACATGAACTTTTTAATGCCCTCAAATTTATGCCAAACAATAAAGCACCAGGCCCCGATGGATTCCCTGCTGAATTCTACAAACATTTTTGGTCCATTTTATCGCCACTTTTCATCCGTATGATTACTGAATCAAAACAAAAATCAAAACTCCCAGATAATATGAACACAGCCACTATTTCACTCCTTCTTAAACCAAATAAAGACCCAACATCACCGTCAAGTTATCGTCCAATTTCCCTAATCAATGTAGACATCAAAATCATCGCCAAAGCACTAGCACATAGAATAGAAAAAGTCACACCATCTATAATCCATCCAGATCAAACCGGTTTCATCAAAGGTAGACTTTCGTCCAATAACACACGCAGACTTTTTAACCTAATGCATTATTCATCAACTCAAAAAACCAAAACCATCATAGTTACTCTCGATGCAGAAAAAGCTTTTGATAGGGTCAATTGGAAATTCCTGTTTTCCACATTAGAGAGGTTTGGTTTTGGGGAGTCATTCATTAATTGGATCAAAATTCTGTATACATCACCTTCAGCCACTGTCATCACCAATGGACTAACATCACATATCTTCACACTACAACGGGGTACTAGACAAGGATGCCCACTCTCCCCTTCATTATTTACCATTTTCATTGAGCCATTAGCAGCAGCCATCCGACAAAACAGCTACATTAAAGGAATTCAAACACTAAACATGCACCACAAAATTAGTCTTTACGCTGATGATATATTACTATATTTACAAGACCCCCCATCATCATTACAAGAAACAATTAAACTCATTGATTCATTCTCAAATATCTCTGAATACTCCATCAACTGGAGTAAATCGGCCATACTTTCATTACATTCCTACAGCATGGATGTGACATCCCAAACACCACCTATTCCTTTGTGCACCAACTATATCACATACTTAGGCATTAATGTTTCCCCCAGGCTGTCTGAGCTTTTTGGACTTAACTTTTCTCCATTACTTAAAACAATAAATGATGACCTTCATCGCTGGATGAATTTACCACTATCCATTATGGGCAGAATATCAGTAATTAAAATGACTATACTCCCTAAATTAAACTATTTATTTACAATGATTCCAGCATTACCCACCCTCACCTGGTTTAAATCGCTAGATTCAATCATCACTAAATTCTACTGGAAAAATAAGACCCCAAGAATTAAATTATCTACACTACAGAAACCAAAAACACAAGGAGGACTTGAAGCTCCACATTTATACCACTACTTTTTGGCCAATCAGCTCCAAAATATATATAAATGGATTCATCCTAACCCATCAGAAAGCATATGGCTAGATGTGGAACAGTCAGTTTGTAAGGACATTAACATTTCAGATTTACCCTTCTATAATCAGACAATCAAAAAGCATAACTGTTTTAAAACACCAACAATAGCCGCAGCTCTGACAGCCTGGTGGAAATTTCATCAAATCACAAACACACCTCTTGCACCATCTAAATACACCCCGATTTGGAATAACCCAGATTTCATAGTTAACAAGAAGCCACTCAACTTGCGCACATGGGTAGATAAGGGCATCACACAACTTCAACACATCCTCCTTAATAATAACTTGGCACCATTTTCCCACTTGGTCCAGAAATACGGCATTGGGAGTAATTGTTTTTTGGAATACTTACAAATCAAATCATCTATTCAATCAAAAATTGACACTCAGACAATTAATCTAGACCTTCCCCCTCCAATCTCAGAGCTAATTAATATAACCTCCCCAAAAAAAACTACTCTCCAAAATAAATAAAATAATATCCAAATCAGACAATACATTAAGCTTACCCAGTGCTAAATGGGAATCGGACTTATCCATTGCTCCCAATGCCGCTTTCTGGACACAAATCTGTAAAAATATCACCTTCATGACAAAAAACGCCAACTTACAACTTATACAGTATAAAGTACTTCATAGATCTCACCTTACTGGGCAGAAATTATTTAAAATGGGTTTTACTGCAGAAACATGCTCACATTGCACACAAAACGCTCCAGACACCTATTTACACGCTATTTGGGATTGCACCTCAGTTAAAAAATTCTGGGAAAATGTTACTAACTCACTATCCAAATTTATGGGATGTCACATCCCGCTGTCCCCCTCCCTTTGTATATTAGGTGACATATCCATAATCAATCTAAACAGTACAAACAGTCATTTACTCCTAGTAGCTCTAACTATCGCCAAGAAAACTATCCTCATGAACTGGAAATCAAGGAACACCATACACATTACAACTTGGAAAAATTTATTAATAGAGTACATATCCATGGAAAACTTGTCTACCTCCACTCAAAATAGTATACTAGAACTACACCCTTCTTGGTTATCTCTCCTTATCTCCTAACAGTCATGAATCCACTGACCTTCTTTGTCTGGAGCCATCTTCAATTATACACCATCAATATTCACACATGATTGGGGGAGCAAGGTCAGGAAGAGGTAACAACACCAACTATTAAATATATATATATATATATATATCAAATATATAAAAAATACACATAAGATTATATTGAAATTTCTCTCTCTCTCTCTCTCTCTCTCGCTCTCGCTCTCTCTCTCTTGCTGCTTCTGGACCCGGGCTGGCTGTAGCATACTGGTCCCTACCATGTATGGTTTTGATTAGCTGTGGGTGGGTGTGATGTGGGGCCGGGGTCCTTGGGCTTTCTCCCTCCAGCTTGTACTTTTTAACCTGGGATTTCTCGTCTCCGGCTGGATCAGCACTTGCCTCACTGTTTTAATACATCACATGTTAGATGAAGTGCACACACAGTCATTTGGACCATAAAACAAGCCAAAAAAAAAAAAAAAAAAACCACATAGGGTAAGTGTGGTGTGGGCGTGGCAGCTTGGGCTTTGTACTGGGCTGCTCCATGTTACACGCCATACTTTTTTTAAATGCATTACACACTAGTTGACAAACATATCATGAGTATAACAATGAAAGCAGCCATATTTATACAAAAAAAAAAAAAAAATACAAGACAGGGTAAGCGTGGCATGTCTGGGACGGCTGGGAATGAGTTAGGATTTGGTGACCCTGGGCCCCGAAGCACCTCACCTTGATAACCCCTTTGCAACTTGACGCTGGCGGGGGTCTATCATATGCCATGGCCATGAGGGATGTCAGAGGCAGCTTTAATAGTTGTATCAATATTATTATTATTATTATTATTATTATTATTGCAACTACTACTATTATCATTACTTTCAATGGCTGTGTCATTATTATTATTACTATTATTATTATTATTATTATTATTTCTACTACTACTACTACTATTTTATTTGTCCTTTTCCTGATCCTTTAACCTCCACCTCATTCTGGAAGAAATATTTGTTAATATATGTTTATCATTACTACGACTGCTAATACTATTATTACCATTTGTCTTTTCTTATTAATTGGATTTATCATTATTATTATTATTATTATTATTATCATTATTATTTTTAGTACTATTGCTATTGTTATGTGTGTATATATGTATGTGTATTCATAATTTTTTTTTTTTTTTCCTCTCTGGTTAAGTCTGTTGTACTTCCCTACAGCCCCCTTTATTCATATATTTCTACTCCCTCATCCAGTTACACTAACACACACGCACACATACACACACACACAAATCGTACTGATATGTATGTTATGTTGGTCTCTGAATTTGTTTTTTGCATTTAATTTGTTTTTTTGTAAATCTTGTAATAGTCTGTTTGCATAATAATAAAAAAAAAATAATAAAAAAAAAAACCTTGACATTTGTGGGGAAATTCATGGCCATGGCGTTCCCCACCATCAGCGCTTTCTGGTGGTCGTGTATGATCTCCATTCTAAATGGCCTGAGGTAATACCAGCCGGGACAGTGACAGCACAGACCATCACTCAGATACTGGAGAGTCTGTTTGCTCGCTGGGGCATGCCCCGTGCCATCACTACTGACAATGGGCCGCAGTTTACCTCTGCAGACTTCTCCAACTTCCTGTGCAGTAAAGGAATTAAGCATTTCCGTGCCGCACTCTACCATCCTCAGGCAAATGGTGGGGTTGAAAGATTCAATCAAAGCCTTAAGAATGGAATTCGTGCACACCAGGCCCAGGGGTATACATTCCAAACAGCACTCAACTTAACGCTCATGCATTACAGAGCTAGCCAGCACACCACCACTCAGGCCTCTCCTGCTCTGCTCATGCTTGGCCGAGAGATGGACTTGCCATTGGACAGAATGAGACCACAGGAATTGTCAGCAGCAGCCTCAGGTGGCACCTGGGCAGCAGCCAAAGCTGCCGTAACTTCAAACCAGAGGCGAATGAAGGCCAACTTTGACAGAAGACACAAGGCCAAACCTAGTACGATAACAGTTCTAGACTGGGTTCGGGTCCAGAGACCACACCGTAGCAATAAAATGGCATCGTTTTGGTCTAAACCCCTCCATGTGGATCGTCAGTTAGGGCCTGCCACATTCTTGTTGAGCGATGGTTCGCACTGGCATGCTAGCAGACTGCGGAAAGTGCCAAACCCTTTCAACTCAAACATGTGCTCACAGCAAAGGGAGCCTAGTGGAGGACCAACACACAGCTCGGCTTTTGCACCACCATCACTGGGGCCAGTACAACCACGGGCAGGCCGGGTGCATCAAGGTTCCCCTGTCAGGGTGGTCCCGCAACAATCCCCACCAGCTGTGGGGCCTCAACCTCTTCATCCACTGCTTGATGAGAATCAGGAGGGCCAAGAGGTGCCGCAGTCGACAGTAACTGAGAGTCGGCCGATTCGAGCAAGAGCTCGTCCCGCATACCTAAAGGACTTTATCACTGACTTTAATGCTTAGGTGTTTGGTCATTTCCTCTAGCTATAGCTTGAGAGAGCACAGTTTTTGTTCTTTGAAAAGGGGGGAGGAGATATTGTGTTCTACCACTAGGTTTTCGGGGTTACGAGGGGGTTAAGTTTTTTGTCTGCTGTGTGCGCATGCGTGGGAGTGAGTGACACAGAACTAGTAAAGTGATTATCCGTTCAGCCGTGTGTGCTTCATGTTTAATAACTAACTGAACTACTCCAACATAACAGTCATGTCCTAACCCCTGTAACACTTACATGTGGCTGAGAGCTGATATCTGCCCACACAATAACGAGATGAGGAGGAATGATGTGCAATATCAGGTGTAAGTCACTAATCCAACTGGTGTGAGAAATCCGCGCTAGTTCTGTGTAATCCATCAGATGGAGCTGTCAGGTGCTGTGGCGCATCTGCTCTGCTCCATCACCAACAACACCACAGTCGATCCTCCATCGATCCCGAACCCTTCCGATCATAACACACAAACACACACATCATCTTCATCATCCTCATCATCACGGATGTGTGCGTCGGTCGCGCGCTGCAGACATGCAGAAACGGAGCGCGAGTTAATGGAAAGTTCCAGTAGAAATTAAGAAAAGGCACAATCCACGGCGTCCTGAATAACGGAGATTTGAGTGTCTGTCTCATAATCCTCAGAGATGACATTTATGGTGTGTGTTTGTTCGCATCCGCGTCTGCGGCGCCGTTGATGACACTGACGTTACCATAGGGACCACTGACTGTAGAGGGCGCTCTCTCTCTCTCTCTCTCACACACACACACACACACACACACACACAGACATTTACTTAGCTATCTAAATGGGGACATTACATAGACTTCTATTGTTTTATTTACATAGATAGACAGTTATACAAATCTGTCCCCAACATATGGTTAAATAGGCACACACACTTTTTTTTTCTCCATTCTGTCACCGATGTTTTGGTTCCTCTGGCTTGTTTAGTTGTGGACACTTGATATCCAGTGATATCGTTGACTTGATTACACAGATACTATTTGAACTGAACTGAGCTGGATGATGACATCACTGAATTCAATCATGAGCTGCCTCTAACTGAAAATTAAATGTGTTTACTATTTTCCTTTTTCATTATTGACACTATTTTCCTATTTAATACGGTAAAGCTGCTTTGACACAATCTGTATTGTTAAAAGTGCTGTATAAATAAAGCTGACTTGACTTTCTTTGGTCATTTGTGTTTGTGTGTTGGAAGAGAAATATAAAACATATTGGACATCAACAGAACAGACTGCATATGCTTCTTAAAATATCATCACGAGCTGGACATCTTGGCTCCTCTTTGCACTTTATTATTTTCTCTCTGATCAGTCCTGTTCTGCAAGCTCTCTTGTGTTTTCTGCTCTTATTGTACTCTTATTGTCTCAGCACGTCTGCATTGTGACAGACAGTTGAGAGTGAAAAGATGTTGCTGATTTCTGTGCAGTTATTATGCTGGTTTCATGTATTAATCAAATAATCCAGAGCCTGATATTCTTTTAAAGGGACTTCAGGAGCAAGCACAGTCCGATTTTGCTCTTAGCTCACCCAAAAATGAATCCTTTTATCATTTACTCACCCTCGTTGTGACTGTACTTCCTCCATAAAACATACTTTTTTTCCCCTCTAGGTGAACTGTCCCTTTAATAGTGCTGTTCACTGTGTTTTAATGGTCAACTTTGCTTTAGATGTTTCACCTAAAAAAAAAAAAAGAAACACACAAATTTCAATTGGTGATGTACAGTAAAAGTATAGCACTGTAAATGATAGAATAGTGGACAGAATAAAGAGACGTCTGCAATCTAAGCACAGATCAACACTGTTCAGATCTCTTCTGAAACTCTAAAGCAGGCTCTGTTTCAGTGGACATAAGCAAACACTTTAATCTATGTATACCAGTGTTAATATAATGTTGTCTAGAAGAAACCATTCCAAAAAAGAAAGAATCATTTTTCTGATGTCTGATGAAATATGACTTCGGTGAAATCACAGAGTAAGGATGTCCAGCAAAAGCATAAGCGCACGTGCCGTCGAGCCAGGACGGAGTGTGTTTCTCTCTTGTGGTTTAAACCAGACTAAAACCGTCTTCATGCTCTTGCTTTCTTGATGGAAAGATTCCAGAAACCACAAACATTAGATGGAACGAGTCTTAGGACGGTACAAGCATGCTAAAATGTGTGTGTGTACACTTGGATGGGTTAAATGCAGAGCACAAATTCCAAGTATGGGACACCATCACTTCACGCCACACGTCACTTCACTTATAAGACTGATTGCTATTTATGAATCTGATTCATTCAGGGAAGAGAATATCTGATATTTATGTTATGTGATCATTTGAAAACAGCAGACTCTATGAGCCAAGAATATGTGTTGGACAAAAGATTGATCTACTGGAGAGCAATAAAAAAAATAAAGAAAAAAGAAAAAAAGTAAATATGAACTTCTGCCTCCAAAAAGGTTCAAAGTTGGACGTACAGGTTCTGTAACGAGCCTTTGGCAAATTGGTGGTTCCTTGGAAGCTTTCTTGTGGTAAAGGGTTCACATTAGAAGCTGCCCTAATGCCAAAGTTCCTTTATGAAACTCTTCTACATGTACAGCAGGAACACTTCAAACAAACAGAAGAACTGTACATTCACTCCAAACTGCAACTACAAATTATCTTCCATTATTAACTTACAATAAGAGTTCATTTCCAGCACCACCAGCGGTGATTCAAGAAAAAGAGCATCAACATGATGAGAGCAGACCTGTGTAATCCAGCAGCGCTGACCCCGTGACCTCCAGTGACCCCCGGTGACCTCACACTGACAGAGCAAGCTCAAGTCCTTCATTACAGTTACTTCAGCGATGGACAGGCGTGACAATAATTGGTCATAATTATACATGATAAGGCTTTTAATGAATTACAGCTCCACAAAAATGTGCCAAACATGGAGTTCTTTATTGACTGTAATTTTTTTGGCAGAACTTTGCCGTTCATGATAGGCCCTTTATAAATATGTGGACAGGAGACAAACATGTTTGGCTAAAGAAACAGACACATCTTACATCACTAACATCTAATCAATGTCTTCGAATGACAAACATCTGGGATGGAAAAACAAAAAAAGACTGAATCTTTCATCAAAAGCAGCAGTCTATTATAAATCTCAACAAATGCCTTTCTAACCAGTCTACTCTTCCGTGATCCTGATGTGAGGGAAGGACACAGAACGAGAGAGAGACAAAGAAACGGTTAATGAACACAGCAGAAACATTAAGACAAGTCATGTGTTAAAACATGAGAATCCCTTTAATAACAGCAGGCATCATGAAGGGAATGTGAAGGCAAAGTCAGCAACGTGACTCCATTACCATCCAGTGTGAACAGAAAGAGCTCAGACACTCGTCAGTGTTCTTGTGTAAGGACAGCTTTGGCTCGATGTGTGTCTGAGATCAGATGAAGAACATCTAAAGATCGCTCCGTTCATAACAGCACACGTCTCCTCACACACTTACACGGTTTACAGTGATTCACTGGAGTTTTGAGAATCTAAATAAAAGTTCTGCATCTTTCATTTTTTGTGAACAATGGTTTCTGAGTATATTCTGGTAATCAATGCTGAGAACAGCTGACATATAAAGCCTTACATCTGTGCTCCTGTAGCTCAAGTGGTAGAGCATTGCGTTACGAAGCGCAAGGTTGGGGGTTCGATTCCCCGGGAACACATGATAGGTAAAAATTGATAGCCTGAATGCACTGTAAGTCGCTTTGGATAAAAGCGTCTGCTAAATGCATAAATTTAATTTTAATTTAATTTAATTTAAATCTGTAAAAAACATACACTGAGCCTATCTGCTGTTTAATGTTAAATGTAGCACCTACAGAAGGAACGCCCATGATGTTTTCTCCGGGATTGAGACTATAAAAAAAAAAAAAAAACACTGAACGTGAAGCTGCTGTGTGTGAATGTGTTCAGTGCATATGATAAAACCCAAGCCTTCCTTCATCATTTCACAGAGAAATAAACACTCGCTGCTAGAACAGCTTCACTAGACGTCTACTTTCTGTGAGATCACATCTGTGTAGCAAGCAGGAGAAAAGCATTCATGTGCGCTCATTATGATTTGATAACGTAACAAATCTCATGTAAAACAATCCTCCGGAGATCAAGTCTCTGATGAAACAATAACTGCACTTTCTCATCCAAAACAAACAAACAAAAAAAAAAAGAGAGAACATGAAGCGTGTCCAGTGAGAGATCGCTCATTTAGCACGTCTCAGCTGCAGTCCACGCATGATTTAAAGTGACGATAGAGAACGGCTCATAAGGGCACATTATTACAGTAATGATTATTAATAAGCACAAAGACCTTCCACTTCAGAACAGTCAGTGTTTGCGTCTGTGTGCTTTTGTAACTCAGTACAGTCACATGTGGAGCTCCAAGACTGGTCCTGAAGTTTTCACAAACAAGACTTTGACATTTATGGAAATTATGAAAATAAAGAGTTCGAAAACAGACAATCCAATGAAATCCAGTGAGGAGATTCTAGGCCTTGGTTTCCTCTTCCGAGGCCTTCGTTTCTCGTTAATCCACCTTTTTTTCAGTCATACTCTTCTGCTCGATCTTCTCTCTGTCCTCATCGTCCTCTCCTTCTGCTCCGGCCGTCAGCTGCTGCTGCTCTTCCTCCTCACCCTCATCTTCCTCCTCGTCAGTGAAGCCGTCTCTCTTCATCAGCTCCGTGTCGTCGTCAGACTCAGCCGTGCAGATGCCGTAGCACATGAGGCTGATGACGCCTAGCGGCAGACCGAAGAGAAAGCAGCCGAGCAGCGGAGAGCTGCGGAACACCGACTGCAGAGCAGAGAGAGACCATCAGAGTAACATACACACACACACACACACACACACACACACACACACACACACACACACACTGACTGCAGAGCAGAGAGAGACCATCAGAGTAACACACACACACACACACACACACACACACACACACACACACACACACACACACACACACACACTGACTGCAGAGCAGAGAGAGACCATCAGAGTAACACACACACACACACACACTGACTGCAGAGCAGAGAGAGACCATCAGAGTAACACACACACACACACACACACACACACACAGACTGCAGAGCAGAGAGACCATCAGAGTAACACACACACACACACACACACACACACACACACTGACTGCAGACCAGAGAGAGACCATCAGAGTAACACACACACACACACACACACACACACACTGACTGCAGAGCAGAGAGAGACCATCAGAGTAACACACACACACACACACACACACACACACACTGACTGCAGAGCAGAGAGAGACCATCAGGGTAACACACACACACACACACACACACACACACAACACTGACTGCAGAGCAGAGAGAGACCATCAGAGTAACACACACACACACACACACACTGACTGCAGACCAGAGAGAGACCATCAAAGTAACACACACACACACACACACACATCTATCTGCTCATTATTAAAGTACACATCACACACCGACGAGCCGTTAATGTTTCACCAATCATGAGTTCATGTGATCTGGAATGTATATTTAACACAGAAGGCTCTCACAGCATAAAACAGTCCTGATAATTCAATAACAGTAATAACACACACATTCAGCATCGGCTCATATTAAGGATCTGAACCGATCAATACTTTAATCTTAAAACGTTTCTGTTTTCATCATCTTCAACAATCAATATCTTCATGATCAGACCCACAATTATATGAAAACAGACATTCTTTTAAAATGTTCTATTATTTCTTGTCATATTGTTGATAATGAACAGACTGAGGACTAAGAAGAAGATGGAGGTCTAATGTAAAGATGAATGAGGGGTTAATGTCTTGGGACATCTGAGGTGTGTGTTTAAGGAATAATCAGGTTTTGGTTATGTTTAAGGTGAATGATCTGGCACGTCAATCCTTTGCTGTGGATCTGAGTTCATCTGATCATCAGTGTGAAAGCAGTTTTACAAATCCCAGAGTATGATGCAGTATAATGCATTTGCTATGGCTGTTTATCTCTAAATAAAACACTGAAGCAGCAGCTCATATTCTTCACATCTCTGAAGTGCATTGTGGGAAAAATGTAACATCACTGAATCTAGAGTCTCCTCTTGAGTCACATTAGCTACAGGAGTAAATAAACTCAGACTCAAGTCAGCATTAGTCTGATCTTTGGTTTTTGTTCTAGCAGAAATGCAAACAGCTACAACAGTTTAATTAAAGGGAGGAACATGATTTCTTCAGTACATGAACATCTGTTTACCAAACATTACATATTCAATAATGATTGATTTAGGTTTGTTTTTCTGAACTCTGCTCACCATTACGGTGGATCTGGCATCGTACGCCACGCGCTTGATCCTCTGGAAGATCCCGTCTCCTCCGAACGCCTGTCGGGAAACAAAGGACCGAGCCGGATCAAGAGAAAGTCCAGCTGCGTCTGATTCAGACAGTGATTCTGCTGTCACTAAAACCATTAAAAGGGTCATATGACATTGCTAAAAGGAGCACTGTCTTGTGTGTAATGTTATTTGGTGTAATGAAATATGTTTATGCGGTTTAAGGTTCAAAAAACACATTATTTTCACCATACTGTACATTATTGTTTCTCATCTATGCCCCGCCTTCTGAAACGCCTCGATTTTTCCAAAGCTCATCGGTCTGGAAGCGAGGTGTGCTGTGATTGGCCAGCTATCCAGTATGTTGTGATTGGCTGAATACCTCAAGCATGTGACGGAAATTTTACGCCCCTCAACATACAGATGGTAGACAACCAAAATGAGTAATGCCGCCGCGCGTACCGCCGCCGCAGGGCCGCGGCGTTAACTGCAAATCAGTCGCGTGTTAAAATCATTCGCGAAACTACCGCCAGGTGGCGCAGGCGCAAACCTGAATATATCTACATGCCAATATTCAGATATGGCTATAGCGCCACCTGCTGGCAACAGGAAGTGACATGTTTTACGCTGTAAGAAACTACTCCTAGATATTTTATGACATTTTATAATTTTTTTTGGTCAGTCTAATCTAAAGGCCTTTGCGATGTTAAATTGTGAACATCTTGAGGTTTCATTAAAGGGTGTGGCCATGGCGCCGTGACAAAGTTTGATGTCGCGCCATGGGAATAGAAGTTGTTGTAACTCAGGCATAAGATGTCCGATCTTCCCCAAACTTCACATGTTCAAAAAGAGTCTTGGCCTGAACACATCTGAAGGTCATTATTCCTCTATTATCATAGCGCCACCTGCTGACAACAGAAAATGGCTTATTTTACACTAACTTAAACATGCAATGTCAAATCTGCACCAAACTTCAAATATTTGGAAAGAGTCATGGCCTGAAGATATCTAAAGGCCAATATTCAGTTATAATCATAGCGCCACCTGTTGTCAATAGGACACCTCATGCCTTATACTAACTCAAACATTCCATGTTCAATCTGCACAAAATTTCATATGCTTGATAAAAGTGCTGGACTGAAGAAATGTACATGCTGAAATCCAGTTATAGTCATAGCGCCACCAGCTGGCAGCTGGAAGATTGGCACATATAAATGACTTTGACATATTTCTCTTATTTTTACCACATTAAACGCATATATCTCGCCGTTCGCTGTTTTACAAAAGCCACCCGCTGGCGGTGAGCCCGGGTGCGAGGGCCCGTTCATCGCTGCTTACAGCTTTAATTATTATTATTTTTGTTGTTGTTTATAAGCCTATATTATTATATAGCCTGCTGCAATTATATTTATCCATTAGAATTATATATTTGTAATTCTTGTTCTGTTCTGATCATTTTTTTTTACATTTAAAGGATTTGTTGTAAAGTGAAGGGAACTAAAAATGTCCTGTTGGTACATTAGCCTATAGCATTATTAGGCCTGCCGTTATTACTTCTGAATGTAATAAAATGCAACTCTCACAAATGTAATTTATTTTTTAGCGGGTTTTCGTGTATGTTTTTATCCAGCTTTATTTTTCCATTGCATCTAAAAATTACTTTGTGCATCACATTCACTTCGTGAACAAACAAATATAACTTCAGATCTGCCTCCTGCGATGCTCAGCTGTGGACGATTTCAAAATGTTTGATATAAAGGTTGCTGTCACATTTTATATAGGAATTGTTCATTTAAAAAAAAAAAAAAATCTCAAATTATATTGTTAGTTTTATGCTAACATACACTCAAGTCTTCGGATACTATACAAGATACAAGTTCATTTAGGCTAGCATGCACTGTGACATTTTACCGTTTCAACTTATAAACTCCTTGAGATTTTAAAGTCAGTTTAATAGTATTGAAATTCAAGTTGAATCTCGAAAAAAAAAAATTATTAAATTATTTCTATGAATTAATAAGTTAGCATGACTTTTTCATCATAGCATTTTTTACAAGCTGTATTCGTTTTCTGAAACCAAGCACCCACTTTTTTCTTTTTTAAATCTATGAATCGCTCGCATATCTCCTACAACCTACAAATAAGGGCTAATAGAGGCTCTTTCTTTAATTATTTATTTATAATGTTTATTCTTGAAGAAAATAAGCCTTTATTCTTTAATAAAATAAGGGATCCAAATATTTGTAATGTAAAATACTATAGGCCTATATCTGCCTGCAGTTAAAAAGTTATATTTGTTTTTATTCATCCATTTATGCTACAATTAGCCTATTCTAAAAATAAAAATAAATAATGTCATAAAAAATGCCATCGGTCTGAATAAATTTTACCATTATAGAATTGGGGTAGTAATTTAGGAGGTTAAAATACAGTGAAATTACAAATGGCATGGGATTTTAAAGCATGACAACTGAAGGTCTATGAAACATTTGATGCATTTTTTTAAACAATGGCACTTAAAGTTTTCAACTAAAATATTACTATTTCAACCATATAGCCTGTGAATAAATAAATAAAATGCATACTTTTCAGTGAAAGAACACTGAGAGTGTAGGTTGCTTCTGGTGTTTGGATTTGTTTTTTTTTTACTCTCTATTTAACAGCATTAACTTACAATGAAATACGTCTTCCTTCAGGCAGACTGAATGTTTTCCTGTCTTGCTAAATGTTGGGTCAGTTTGCGCGAGTCCCGCTCGCTGTGAAGCGGGAGCAGCTTACGGAGGATTCCGCTTGGTCTTAAAGCCTTCCGCAAACGCCTACGTTCACAAATAACAATGATTTTGGCAAAAATAATGATTAATTATCAATTGATAATTTGTTATTATTTTGGTCTAGTGAAAATAATAATATGGGCTGCGGGAAAATAATGAATAAAAAGAGAAGGGCTGCTGTGAGTGCAGGCATGTTTCAACCCAGTAACAACACAGCGTTTCTCACAGCCCAAAAACAGACCGAGTTCAGTTCAGCTGGAGGGGGCTGGGGGTAGTTCTGTATAGCTTGTGGGGGTCGAGATAAAGGTGTGAATTTCTTGCTCTTTCATATGGACAGTGCCTTATGAGGGTATCAAACTTGCAGAACAGGTTTTAGGACAACTTTAAAGAAAGGTTTGATCACTTCAAATGTTGACTACTGTATAGCGCAATAAAGTTTATTAGTTATTATAACTTAATTTCAGAGGAAGTTGCCTTAACTTAAAAAAAAAAAAAAAAAAAAAAAAAAAAAACCTGTTGCATTAGGGCGGGGCGATAGGCCTATGGCCTAAAAAAATCCCCGATTTTTTTCACAAAAAAAATCCGATTTACAATTTAAATCGATTTTTTTTTTTGCCCCCCCTACTTAAAATCAATATTCAAATGATAAAGAAATTGCTCAAAACAAGTTTTAATATAAAAATATATATATTTTTTTATACTAGCCCATCATGCCATCCACTCGGCGTTAAGAGCTGTTCAGATTAAAACTGGCAGCTCCGCAGTGAGTCAGTGTCATGGACGGAGGACAGAACAAGTGTAGGCCTAAAACAGTTTTCTAGTCTATATTTTCATCTCGTTATGCGCTGGTTTAGGTTATGTATTTATTTTTATTTCTTATATCAATTATTTGTAAATATAGCAGACACTGTCTAACCGTGTCTACACCAGACGGCTTGTTCATATAGGGCGAAACATCTCTCTCACTCGGCAGTACAGTAGGCCTGTGAGCGGAGTGGAGCAGCAACAATTTCCCTCCGCGCTCCTAGCATTTAATAATCACTAAGCTCCGCGTTCATTGATACCAGAAACACTGCTCCGCCTTCACTCCGTGGCTAAAGTTGAAATGTTATGTTCATAATAGCTTATAAAAATAAAATATAAATAAATAATTAAAATTACAGGAGAGTTTCAAAGGGGATTAGGCTATTGTGTGCAAACTTTCTGTCCTACCAAACGCCAAACTAATAAAATTGTCAGCATTAAAAGGTATAATTGCTGCTTTCTGCTGTGCAAATTTTGTTTGTGATGAAAATAACAGTTTACATTTTCGTCAGTTATTTTATCTACAGATCGATGCATTTGTTACAGATTTCTGCTCATTCAAAATCAGATACAGATGAAGTAGCCTACTGTAAGATTACATTTGTTTGAATGCATTATTGCGACAGCGATTACGTGTGAATGTGCTGTATCTGTTTAAATCATGCTTTAACCCGAAAATAATCAGTAAAAGGAAGACAAATTCCTTGAGAACTAGCCTGTAACATCCCGCTCGACTATTGCCGTCATTATAGTCTTCTGATCGGAGAGATTATGTGTATCAAGCTATAGCTAAATATGTTTATCATGTGAATTATTGCTAAATATGCAGTTATATTACGGGCTGTTGGCATGAATTGTATTCGTGATGGAGCGGTGCTGGAGCGAGTGAAAACCACGACGCTCTGACTTTTAAAAAAATCCGCTCCTCTTCAGTCAGAATCACTCCGCTCCGCTCATACTCTGCTCGGCAGCGTGTCTCAGACGCGCGGGGGAGGCTTGAGCCCAATCATTCTCAAAACAGAAAATATTTATTTTATTTCAAATTTCGTTTTTGTGTTTCAGAGGAAAAATCAGTGTTAAGGCATCTCTCCATTACAGACCGTTCTGAAGGAAGAATTTATGCAAACGCGTATAAAATTCTTTAAAAACTTTAACAGAGATGTCTAGATGGTATTTAATAGGTCTGCTTCCCACGTAAGATTTTTCTTACTAGTCGTTCATTTGTCATTATTCAACTAATCGCAAGTTTATATTAAATTTACAACTATAATCCAGCCTTAATATATTCCACGCTCAAGAACATGCATTAAGTTCGTCACAAAGCACAGGCAGAAGTAGCCTAATAATTATGAAAAAGGAGACATTTTAATTATTTATTAATAAACAAATGTTTTCTTGTCGGCTGCAAGATGAAATTCACAGTGCTGACTCTCTCCACATGGACGCGCCTTTAAACAGAAATACAACCTTCACAGATATCATAATGCTTTCGTTTTGAATTGATTCGTTTAAAAGACATTTCAAGCTTTCTGTAGATATATTTCTCATGTATGTGAGACGCCACAATTTTCAGTTATTTCATTATTAGGAAAAAAATTACATGCATGCGCATTAATAATTTTTGCACAAACACTTGAATATAAATAATAATTCACATTTTGCATATGCATTACAAAGTAAATATTTTTTACATGCAATTATCCAAAATAAAACCAAACAAGATTTGTAATGAAGATAAAATATGTAGACAAATAAGAATAAATGCTGCGTGCACTCAGCATCATGCAGAGCAAATCTTGCACTGATATTTTACGGAATATTATACAAACCTGCATTTAAATGCGGCTGCAATTTATTTATTTATTTTTACTTTACTTAAATTATATGAAAGCAAGCAAAGAAGACTCCATTTAAAATCACTGAAGTTGTCAATTAATGAAGCTCTTTTTTTTTTTTTTTACATCGTGTGCACTTTGTTGATAAGTGAGGACGTTTTATTAATCCATCCATTCTTTAGAGTTGCAATGATTTAGTTAAATCGTGCAGGTTTAATTTATTCGTTTCTTGTTTTAATTAGGCCTAAATAATGGGAGCGAAATTATACAGTGCCTTACGTTTTACTAAAATAAAGAAAATAATTTATAAAACACGCAAGCCTAGCTCACAATAGGCTATCACTTTTATCACTTTTAATTTTCTTTTTAATAATATAACACATAATTCATATTATATAAATAATACTGCACACTATTTAAATGTGTCTAATCTAAAATATGGTGTAGAGAAAATATAAGCACAGGCTCATAGGCTTTGACATTTATCCTGCTTGAATTCGTTCTAAGAAACGCACATATCTTCATAAGGACTAAACTTTCATCTGTGAATATTAAATATTTTTTCTTTCATTTAACCTGACTGCAATCAAATATAACACTTCGGTGAGGCAAAGCTGACGTCTATTTGCGAAAATGTGCTTTGATGCGCTTGTTTGTAAACCTGTGATTAAAGCGCCACTCAGCGGTCAAAAGCTGCTAATGCACTTTGCAGACGCCGCGGCGGCGGTACGAGCGGCGGTAGAAGTAACGCTTTGGATGTCCACCTACTGTACTTTGATGCTGTGTCCCCCCACGAGACGAGACAAAACCAGTAAAACCCATTACAAACGAGGCATTTGCTGCATCCAGTGGGGACATAATTACTGATTATAATGACTTATACTGATTTTTTTTACGTGTTGTGTTACGTATCGCGCTGCGTAAACATAAAACCATTTCTGCATTTGTGATCGGAGAAACAAGAAACAATAAGCGCTACTCTACACTGCTTAAAACTCGCATTTGAATCATCAGTAACAAATTCTTTAAATGTCAAAAGTACTTACAGGCTGTGAGTCAGAAGCACCAGACTGTCCTTGCAAAGTCTGAACTGCCCCACTTTATAGAAACAGACACTGTATTGTAGTCTACTCTCACAGGAAACAGTCCTCTGTGAAATGCGCTGCACACATCTGAATATTTGGACTGAACTGTTCTGGAACAGTGTTGTAAATACAACTTAACCACTGATTTCTAGTCCTGTCCTCTTTTGGAAGAACAAAGTATATTCGCTTTCACAACGAAACGCACAGTGACTCCACGACGTGGCGGCAGCAACAATACTACAGCGAGAATCAAAGGTTACTCCTTTCTTTGCGTCAACATTTGGGCGGTGTTATGAAAATCTTCCCACATAGTGACGTAGCGATGTGTGTTGTGTTAGAAAGAGGTGCTTTAGGGGGTGTGGTCAGCTCTTAACTTTGATAAAGAATATCTCTTTGGGTTTGAGACTTTAGGCTTTGCAACTTTACAGATCTTCTTTATTCACCAAGAGCTTGTAACACTCCAAAGAGAAAGGATCATAAGACCCCTTTAAATCTCCTGTGTGTGGCACGTAGCATCCAAACAGACACATTTACAGAAGGTGCTTGATCTTATGCAGCTGTGAAAACCAGATCATGTGTGTACTTCGTGTGTAAAGAGACGTGATGGGTCAGTGTTTGAGTGTAAGTGATTGAGGTACCGGAGCGCTGCCGTCCAGAACGCTGCTGAAGAAGCGCAGCAGCTGCTCCAGATCCTCCACAGGCTCCGCCGGAACGAAGTACTGCTCGTTTGAGGTGTTGAGGATGATGATGCTGGGCACAGACACCTCGCTGCGGAGGAAGAGCACTCAATCATTCACAGCAGAGGACTAAATCATCAGAACACTAGTATTCTCACCAGCTAAAAAGTGGTTATATTTTGCTGTAGTGTGTCAGTAGGAAATATCAGTTTACATTTCCAAACATTCATTTTTCCATTAATTGTAATAATACAGTGAGATGCTCACACCAAATGTTGATTTAATTTAGTTAATTGATAAAGAAACTATAAGCGTCTTGGAGACACAGTTCTTCTGGACTGAGTCGGTCTCAGTTTGTTCTGTTTCTTCATGATGATCAGGACACACTCACCCCATTATCAGGCTGTTGATATAGTCGTTCCCGTCCATGTGGCCAAACTGGAAGTCCCTGCAGGACAGCATGAGAGAGCTCTTCTGATCATTACAGAAACACAGAGCACAGACAGAAAGAGCGGCTGGTGTTGCCCGGACTGTGTTCATCTCTCAGCTCTAATGTCTACTCTATGCTACTCTGGAAATAAAAGCAAAAACAGAGCAGCTTACAGACTGTTAACTAGCGATTGTCTAGTTGGACCAGGAAAAACATGACAAGCTTCTAGATATACTCTAGATAAGTGCTAATGACTCGTGCGGATGATCACGTGACACAGCTGAAATATATCTTGGCTGATATAATGTGTCTTTTTACTGCAAACAAACTCCATCTTGAAACTGAAAGAAAAGTCAAAAAGCCTCTGTAAAATGTTTACAGTCATAATACGTGTGATAATATGATGTGGCGTATATAAAAAGGATGTCTGTATGATTACATGTACACTTACAGTTTATATTTCAATGCAAGTTTGTTCAGTATTTGTAATGCATGCAGCATGTAGTAATATGATCACGTGATCACACATGGAAAACTCATGTGGGGTAATTCTTGTGGTTTTTCATTTCCTTGGGTAAAAACAATAATATGTAATCTCAGGAAACTGTAAGTAGAAGCTCAGAATAAAGATGATGAAGCAGAAGAACAGCAGATATGATATGCTGATCTACAGCAGCTGGTGACTCTCACCTGTTGAACTGATCTCTGTGTTCAGCAGCAACTCTCTGGATCAGACCTTTCAACCTGAACCAACACGGATGGGTTAAGCACAGAAGAAAACACTGACATCACGGCGTCACATGACACACAAACCATCTCTGTACCTGCCGCTTCGCTCGGTCGGATCTTTCTCATCAGTGACGGCGATCGCCACCAGTTTACCTGAGAGACAGAGACAGAGAAAGAGAACAGTTCCTGATCAAGAAGAGAAAGAGAAAAGAGGCTAACAATAATTCACACTCTTCAGAAATCCAGTCTAAGCTGTGAGTTTGTGTAATGGTCAATATGTTTCATGATAGTAGATAGTAGTTTCATATGGAAAGCTCACAAATCTGCGTAAAGCTGGGGACACACTACATGACTAGAGGAAACATGCTTAGACTGAACTCAACACACTTAAAGACGAGCGCTTCATCGTGCGCAGACAGTCAGAGAGGAGCTCAAACCTAATGACTGAGTCAGTCCACTACACCACACACTGCACGACTGCGGGTCATGACTGGACAAATTCTGCAGAACCAAAATACACAAAACACTCACAAACACCGCAGCATCTACCCACACTCCCACCCCACCAGAGACAACACTGCAGACACCACCGGTGCTTTGACCTGTGTTTGTGCTTAAAATAACAGAAAACATTAGTTTTTGGGGGGTTACACTTTATTTTGATAGACCACTTCAGACATTCTACTAACTATAAGTAACTTCACAACTACATGTCTACTAACTCTCAGAGTAGACTGTTAGGTGAGGTATAGGGTTAGCAGAATAAGTTGACATATACTGGCAAAGTTTCTCACAGTCAATATGTTGTGGACCCATCAAAATAAATTGTTAGAAGATATTAAGCAGACGGTCTACTAATCCTCTGATGACTGCTAGTGGACATGTAGATTACTGTTAGTAGCATGTCTAAAGTGGACGATCAAAATAAAGTGTTATGGTTTTTTTCTGCTATGTTGGTGTTGTTCCTAATAAATGTCTTGAATATGTTTTGCATGAAGTCCAATGCCTCTCTTTCTTTTTGGAATGAATGCTTGCGTAGACACATTTCATTACCTAGGTCTATGTCTTTTCTGTTCCCTTAATTATAACATTTCCAGCGCTATTATTAAATGTTTAGTCAAAAATACATTAATTTTCTCATGTATGTCTAAAATATTTTTTTTTCCATCATATTCATGATTTATTTATTTATAAAGAAAATTTATTAGCCTAGCCTATTTGTTATTAAGTTTATTTAAAAATCTCCATAACAAATTGAAGTTAAAATTTAAGAAAAATGGAATTAGCCTGTAGTCTAAAAATAGGCCTATAGACTAATTCTATTTTTCTTAACTTTTATTAGACTGTATATCAAAATAAAATAATTCTTGATAATCGTTAAAATGGGAGAAATCACTAACAAAATGTTGGCTAATCGCCTGCAGAAAAAAAACTAAACCATTTAATTTGCAGTAAACTTATGAAATAAAAGACAAGAAATAAATCAAAAAATCAAATAAATAAGACATGAACAATCAAAAATTTTTTTGTAATCAAGAAAAAAACATTACAAAATGACTGCTGAATGATGTTTGACAGTGAATGTTTCTCCACTGCATAGCCGCAGACAATCACTGATGTCATTCGCAAATATTAAACGTTTAAAAAAAGTCTTTGTGAAAACGACTGGTTATTTGAATTAAGATTATAATCTTTGGACACCACACACTATGTGACTTTTTCTGCCGACTGCAAACAGCGACTGAGCCCTGTGTTCTCAGCTTAAGAGAAACCAACACATGATGGGAAATAACAATCATTTCCAAAGTATGTTCACAAATGTGTTTGCTTTAGGGTTGAGTTTCCATCCTGCACAGGCTGCTCAGTATTTAGTTGAATATGTCAGAGCTGTATTACCTGTCTCTCCCAGCTCATAGAGCGTGAACCCATCGATGGGCAGGTAACTCTGGAAGCGCTCTCGGTTCACCCAGGACGACAAGCTGCCGTCTTCATACTCTGAAACACAACAACCATCTCACTACACAAACAGAAAGCAAGCCATATACATCTGTGAACAATGAACTGGTCCAGCACTGCACACACGTTCATTAGGTGCTGATTCACGGTTTCTTCACGTACCATCGTATGTGAAATAGGTTCCATCTTTGAAGACGACCACTGAAGGCAATTCATGCAAAGCCACAGACTGCAGCAGAACAACGTATTTCAGTCAGATTTCATGTGATTGTTTAAAACACAGCAGACTGGATGAGTCAAACTGCAAGCAAAAGAGTCTGAAAATGATTCACCTCACCTCTGGTAAGATGTCTTCAGACGCAGAGAAGAAATATGTGTACACAATGAGCTCCGACGCCACCTCGGTGTACTTCTCCTGAAATCACACAACAGCGAAATGTACTCCAGTAATGAAAGAGTTAAAGGGGTGTGTGTGTGTGTAGAGAGAAAAAAAGAATTAATGAAAATGAGCACAACAACAAAAACACTAAGGTTTACGGACAAAAAATTAAAAGCATAAAGATAAGTGATTGCAGATTCTCGCCCCATCAGCAGTTCTGACTGCTCTGTAATAAACAGACACTTGTGCAGATGTTGTGAGGAAGTTTATATGGCTGTGCCTCCATCCGGGTTCATGAGGAACTGCAGGGACTGGGAGTTGATGGAAAGCTTATAATGAAACTGTGATATGGGTTGGTGTGATTGTCAGGAGTCTGATGAGCTGCGTGTCTGAGAGTGAAGTGTCACTGTGTTCATTTACATGCTTCTCCACTTCAGCATCAACATACAAGAGCTCGAGCCGCTCACAACGGCCATTCAGGACACACCGAGTCCCAACACTGAGTGTACTTGTGTTAATAAATCTGTGAAGCTAGCACAAATCACATCTGCTTTGCCATAATGGGGTAAAAAAAAAAAAAAGAAACAAGATAAAAGGCGGCGAGATAAAATGTGAGATAAATGAAGAGCTCTAAACACTGAATTAACTCTATAATGGTTGTCATTGAAAGAATTTTTTTGGGGGAAAAACACTAATACTAGATATTTTTCTGATATTAATCACTTTTCTATCATGTTTTAGTTTTTTTTTTTTTGTAATATCAGACACACTGATAAAAGTTATAATATATGATATGGATAAGCAACATACCAGATGTTTTCCCGAATATCAGCATGATTGCAATGTGACAGTGATTTTATACAATAGTAGTTCAATAAACAAGAAGTTAAAATTAAGTGACTTACATTTTAGACACAATATTGAGTGTTTTTGCTCAATTTTGCAAATGAAAATAGTACCAATCAAAGAACTGTGTTGTGTCTCGGTTTCCTTACTGAATGAATCCACATTTTTGAACGAATCGAGTGAGTGATTCTGTAACCCTTTCATAAACACCTCGTTTCTGAATGAATCAGCCGTTTAAACAAATCGGCTGAATGAATGACTCACTGGTGGATTGTTTTATATATAAAAGTATCACTGCATTTTTCCAAACATTTCTTAATTGTATGTTAAAAAAATTATTTAAAACATTATTCTTGCAGTGTAAATGCATTAATGGCTCTCAGCTTCATCACACAGTCTGTGTAAATACATCTAATGCCACTTCAGAAGCAGCTCCTGTGTTTCCTGCAGTGGAAAGATGGAGTTTGATAACGATGATACGGATTTCATTTGAATGGTAACGGCTCTACAGTTTCTTATTATCCTAACTGAATCAATTGAGCCAATGTATGAACTTGATGTGATAGATGACATTTAATAAAGTTAGGGGAAAAAATGCTTATTAATAAACATATGAAATCTGTTTGTTTGAAGACTCAGTCTCAGCACACACACATTCACATGCTAACTTTAGTTAAGTGTAGATATGAAGACAGATTGAGCAGCTCACTTTCAGAGGAGACTCGCCTCCGACATACAGAAACAACACACTGTGCCTCTTCAAGACGTGCTCAAACATCTGTCTGCTGGGCAGCGACCGCACGGCTGGCCTGAAACACACACACACGCACACACACATGCACATACACACGCACGCACACACACACGCACACACACACAATCATCAGAAAATGACTTTCCTATCCTAACCCAGCAGAGTGCAGCTTTCACTTGCTCCCAGTTCACCTCCATACACTACTAAAGCATGCACTGTTTTTGCAGATAAAGCATGTGCAGCAGGAGAGCAGGGAGGTTTTGGAGTAAACTATCACATAAGTGTGCCGTGAAACGCTGCGAGAATCTGTGGGTTATTCATCTCAACACGCTGTGATGTGGAACACACTCCTTCCTCTCTCAGACACTACTTAGGGAGGAGAGCATGTGAATTGGGACACAGGGACTTTTCTAGTAATCCTGATGCTCTTTATCAGCTGTTTATTATTACAATATACTGAGAAAACTGATATACATGTAGTGTTTACTGCACTGCTACTCTCTACACACTTTCACTTTACTAAGGCCATATTCACAAGAGTTTTACATAATAAGATGTTAACTTTAAAAAGGTAGTAGTATTTAATACAATCATTTTGTTTAATGTGACCAGTTATAGAGGTGAGACTCTGCTGCAAAAACATGTTGTAGGAAACAACGCACAGGTGGTTTATAACCGTAGATAAAATGACTTCCAATAGCTTTTAAAGCTTAACAAGGTTTGGAGAAGGTTGAAAATTCAGAAATATAGCTTTAGTTTCAACAGTATCAGAATTAAATTCTCACCCAGCCACTCTGTTGGCAAACTCAATAATGTCATCTTTGGTTCTTGGTCCCTTGTAATTATATGCCAGCTCCCCCTTCAGCCTGAGAGAGAGAAACACTTTTATATAATCAAGGCAAAAATACAGAACAATTCCATGAATCTCTGACTGAATCATACACCATATGAACACGTGATGCCTCAACATACATCTAAAACATGTCATTCACACCTATAGTGGGTATAAAAGTCTACAAACCCCTGCTGAAACTGCAGCTTTTTCAGACGCAAAACTGAAAGCAAAGTCATGTCAGATGCTTTTACACCTCTAACGTAATACTGAACACAAGAAAACAAACAAACAGAAACACCGAACCCTAATCCGAACGTCATCATTTAACTATTTTTTTTATTATTATAATTATTATTATTTATTTATATTAATCAGTGATTTAGTTTAAGAATCGGCAGATGTTTTGATAGACAAACTTCAACTGAGTCTATTCAAAAATAGTGAAAGTGCATTTGCATACATAAAGAAATATTGTCTGTTTACTGTGTGTTCACATTATTTTAACAGTATATGTAACTGTATAATTTATAAATACTATCGATGATTAACCCTCTATTGTCATGTGAATGATACAATAAGTTATCGCCCAGCAACCGCTGTTGTGAAACAGCCAACAGGAGCATTTACTACAGTAACAGAAGCACACAAGACTATCCCAGAGTCCTCCAGAGAGCGAGGAGTCAAGGACTGATCCAGCAACACATCCACAGACCTGAGGTTAGGACTGACAGATATCAACCCAGCATGTCCACCAAAGCAGTCATTTAGCTTATCAAATAAATATATACAATTATATAAATGCACTTTTCACATTTGCACATTTTCTTATGAGAGGGACTCTGTCCTTCATTAGGAGAATTAGCCTCATGAGGAATTTCATCAACACCTCGGTCCCCAGACTCCACGCCTGCGTCTGACGGGATTCACTGAGGAACACACACACACACACCCAGGCAGAGACCACAGATTATACTGACTAATAGTACACAAATTATCAGTGGCCATAACAGACAATGGCCTTTTATAAGTCATCGATTTCTACCTTCTTGTGAGCCTCTTTTATTTTAAGACCACAAAAGGAGAAACTCCATACAATGAGAGTGAATCACAGAACGATCCCACATTTCACAACAGTTCTGGAGGTAAACGGCAGGGTTTGGTGAGAAACAAACCACAGTCAGTCAGCAAGAGTCCAGACGGAGTCAGCGCCGCTCAAACCTGTGTTTTCTGCTTCATCATGACTGTGTTTCCTGAGCGAAGAGCCACGAGATCCCAAACACTCCCATTTATTCATTTATGGCACACGCATCTTGATTCTTCATGTAAACAGTGTTGTCTAATGACTGGATTGCATCTAGTTTACTTTTTGGTGAGGCAACAGATTTGTTTCTAAACAAAGTTGGCCATGGTAATGAATATTTAACTGGTTGAAATTTGTTATCAGTGATCATTTGTTTAATGATTTTTGGAAATAAAAGATCTCTTTCAGTGAAAAGATATCTACAGTAAAGATTTAAAATAGATGACTGGTGCAAATCCATTTGTGCTTCGTGTCAGAAATATAACATCAGTTCCTTGTCAGGGATTTGTCATCTGGTGCAGAAACGTGTCCAATCAGGACTGACCATTATTCTACACGCTTTCTTAAGATCAGTTAGTCACCAGACAGTTTGGTCAGTGCACGACTAGCTGATTTCATCTGCACACGAGTATTAGCATGAGAGGAGCGCTGGAGAAAGACTCACAGTTTAATGGTGGGATATCCTCGCACGCCGAAGTCCGACGCCACACCTGCGACACACACATGAACACACTCACATCACCATCAGCAGCAGAGAGAAGCCCAGTCTATTGTTGTATCAGACTGCGATACACCATATCATCATGTAGTTAATGTGATCACAGTTATTCAAAGAGTGAGTAAATTATATAGAGAAAACAAGCAAATGACATTATAACCGACTTCAATGATTAATAACTATTTAAGCTTTAATATAGTTATTTCAAGCACAGTATGTTTGATTGCTTCATAAAGACACAAGTGTGACTGCACAAAGACCTTGTATTCATTGCTGGTTCTGACCTGAATATGCAGTGGCGTCCATCTTTCCGACTCGGACCGGTGACCCCGAGCGGGTCAGCTCCGCTCCCACCTCCTGCCAGACCGGCTCCAGCTTCTTACAGTATCCACACCACGGAGCATAAAACTACAGCACAGTATAAAGACCAATCACACACACACACACACACAGACACACACATATAGACAAACACACACACACACACACACACACACACACACACACACATAGACAAACACACACACACACACACACATAGACAAACACACACACACACACATATAGACAAACACACACACACACACATATAGACAAACACACACACACACACACATAGACAAACACACACACACACACACACATAGACAAACACACACACACACATATAGACAAACACACACACACACACACACACATATAGACAAACACACACACACACACAGATAGACACACACACACACACACACATTTACATTAGATCATGTGTGTTTGACTCACATCCACCAGCCAAACGTCCTCCATCCTGCTGTCTTTAAACCTGAACAAGGAAGAAAAACAAACAGGATTTGCATTTCCTGAAGTTAACAACAGCACGAGAACAGCCCCAGAAGAAGACAGTGCTTCCCGAGCAATGTTTCAATGGATGCTGAAACATTCAATATAGATATAATGACAGTGAGAATAATTTAAATCATGATAATCAAGCAAAAATACTGATATAAATTTACAGTGGAGTGATAAAGCAGCATAACATACAGCAAACACAGAAGCAGAGGTTTTCTCTAATGAGAGGAGAGTGAGCTCACCACAAAATTTATATATTATGCAAACATGTTAAAGATTTGAATCTATTTTTTTTTAATTAAATTGATCTATTTATTTTATTACATCCATTTTTCATCAAATAAAGATGATCGTCCCATTCAGTGCAAATGAATCATCTCATCCTTCAACTTTCACTCGAACAGAACAGCTTTTAAACTCATGTACTGAAGAATACTCGTCAGTACAGTAAAGAAAACTACTTGTCAAGTGATTTCATAAGGTTGAATCAAAACATACAGCACTGTAATCATGGGCTTCATGTCCGAATTAAGCACTGAAGAACAGTCAGGTTTCTAAGAGCAATACGTGATTATCAGTAAATGATGAACACACACAGGCCAGTGCTTCATATTCAGCCCTGCAGCTGTCAGATACTGCATGAATATGAATATGAATATGAATATGAATATGAATGATATGAACCGAGTCAAAGCATCGGATCTTCTCATTCACACTGAGTCGCAACTCTGTCGGCCTTTCTCAAAACACTGTACACATTATGACAATGACTCCGAGAGAATATATTAAAGGAGAAGGAATATCTCACGTGTCATCGAGGTCCTGCACCAAAGCAAACGCGGAACTGAAGAGAAGAGAAGAGAAAGCTGCAAACACACACAATCACAGCATCAGACGCCGATCAGATTCATGATGACTGACTGATATAAAGAGGTGTAAAAGCTGTAAAGAGTCTGTACCCGCTCTGAGCAGCGCCATGGCTCCGGATCAGAAGCGCATCAACAGGAAACGCGAACAGCAGCAGCGGCGCATGCGCAGTGACGCCATGCGCTTCCAGTCAAAAGCTGAAGCTGCGTCCGACTCGCTCTCGTTCCCTATATAGTGGATGACACACAGCACACTACATTCATGGATAAAAGTTTTGGCAGTGACATAAATTTTGTGTTTTGCAAAGTTTGCTGCTTAAGCTGTTGTGGTGTTCATTCACATTGTGGTAACACTTTAGAATACTGTTTCTTATGTACTGCATAATGAATTATTGAAGAACTAACAGGTAATTATTCATTAACACTTAACTCACTACTGTTAACTACTAAGATGTGTTAACTACTCAGTATGTAATACAATTTTATGATTGTGCTAAGTAACAGTAAGCTAATCAATAACTAATATATTCTGTCAGACCTCCTGAAGAACTACTATTAATTATCTACTAGTTAAGGTTCAAGAAAAATAACTATGAAGTAACTTCATTCCACGAAACTGGTACGATTTGAGTCCCTCTGACCTTTTTAAGGGTATTTTATCTATTGGGTGACCAAAATCTATTTTTAAAAGCTTTTTGTATTAATTGAAATGTCTCCTTTAATAAGGTTTAAAAACATATTAGTTATTAGTTATATATTAATTAGCTAACTGTTACTTAGCACAATCATAAAATTGTATTACATACTGATTAGTTAACACATCTTCCTTAGTAGTTAACAGTAGTGAGTTAAGTGTTAATGAATAATCACCTGTTAGTTCTTCAATAATTCCTTATTAGTTATGCAGTAAGAAACAGTATTCTAAAGTGTTACCAATTGCTAAAAGCTTCATTAGCCAACAATGAACTTTTCACCTCCAAAGAAACACGTGCAGCCATCATCACTTTTCATCAAAATGGCCTCACATGCAAGGAAACTGCTACAAAGAATATTGCACCTGAAAGAACCATTTACTGGATCATCAAGAACTTCAAGGAGAGAGGTTCAACTGCAGTGAAGAAGTCTTCAGGACGTCCCAGAGTGTCCAGCAAGAGCCAGGACCGTCTCCTCCCGAGGACTCAGCTACAGAACATAACCATCTCCTCCCGAGGAGTCAGCTATGGAACAGGACCGTCTCCTGAGGAGTCAGCTACGGAACAGGACCGTCTCCTCCTGAGGAGTCAGCTACAGAACAGGACTGTCTCCTCCTGAGGAGTCAGCTACAGAACAGGACCGTCTCCTCCTGAGGAGTCAGCTACAGAACAGGACCGTCTCCTCCTGAGGAGTCAGCTATGGAACAGGACCGTCTCCTGAGGAGTCAGCTACGGAACAGGACCGTCTCCTCCTGAGGAGTCAGCTACAGAACAGGACCGTCTCCTCCTGAGGAGTCAGCTACAGAACAGGACCGTCTCCTCCTGAGGAGTCAGCTACAGAACAGGACTGTCTCCTCCCGAGGACTCAGCTACGGAACAGGACCGTCTCCTCCCGAGGAGTCAGCTACGGAACAGGACCGTCTCCTCCTGAGGAGTCAGCTACAGAACAGGACCGTCTCCTCCCGAGGAGTCAGCTACAGAACAGGACCGTCTCCTCCTGAGCAGTCAGCTACGGAACAGGACCGTCTCCTCCTGAGGAGTCAGAACAGGACCGTGCAGCCATCATGGCTTTTCATCAAAATGGCCTCACATGGAAGGAAACTGCTACAAAGAATATTGCACCTGAAAGAACCATTTACTGGCTCATCAAGAACTTCAAGGAGAGAGGTTCAACTGCAGTGAAGAAGTCTTCAGGATGTCCCAGAGTGTCCAGCAAGTGCCAGGACCATCTGCTCCTGAGGACTCAGCTACAGAACAGGACCGTCTCCTCCTGAGGACTCAGCTTTGGAACAGGACTGTCTCCTCCTGAGGAGTCAGAACAGGACCGTCTCCTCCTGACGACTCGGCTACGGAACAGGACTGTCTCCTATAAAAGGAGGGAAGAAGCGCTTCCTATCATTGTGTTCTTGTTAGCAATGTTTACCTCCAAAGAAACACGTGCAGCCATCATCGCTTTTCATCAAAATGGCCTCACATGCAAGGAAACTGCTACAAAGAATGTTGCACCTGAAAGAACCGTTTACTGGACCGTCTCCCACTGAGGACTCAGCTACTGAACAGGACTGTCTCCTCCTGAGGACTCAGCTATGGAACAGGACTGTCTCCTCCTGAGGAGTCAGAACAGGACCGTCTCCTCCTGACGACTCGGCTACGGAACAGGACTGTCTCCTATAAAAGGAGGGAAGAAGCGCTTCCTATCATTGTGTTCTTGTTAGCAATGTTTACCTCCAAAGAAACACGTGCAGCCATCATCGCTTTTCATCAAAATGGCCTCACATGCAAGGAAACTGCTACAAAGAATGTTGCACCTGAAAGAACCGTTTACTGGACCGTCTCCTACTGAGGACTCAGCTACTGAACAGGACCGTCTCCTCCCGAGGAGTCAGCTATGGAACAGGACCGTCTCCTCCCGAGGAGTCAGAACAGCATTGTCTGCTCCTGAGGAGTCAGAACAGGACCGTCTCCTCCTGAGGACTCAGCTATGGAACAGGACCTTCTCCTGAGGAGTCAGCTATGGAACAGGGCCGTCTCCTCCTGAGGAGTCAGAACAGGGCCGTCTCCTCCTGAGGAGTCAGCTCAGAACAGGATTGTCTCCTCCTGAGGACTCAGCTGTGGAACAGGACCGTCTCCTCCTGAGGACTCAGCTACAGAACAGGACTGTCTCCTCCCGAGGAGTCAGCTATGGAACAGAACAGGACTGTCTCCTCCTGAGGACTCAGCTAAGGAACAGGACCGTCTCCTTCTGAGGAGTCAGCTCAGAACAGGATTGTCTCCTCCTGAGGACTCAGCTGTGGAACAGGACCGTCTCCACCTGAGGACTCAGCTACAGAACAGGACCGTCTCCTCCCGAGGAGTCAGCTATGGAACAGAACAGGACTGTCTCCTCCTGAGGACTCAGCTATGGAACAGAACAGGACTGTCTCCTCCTGAGGACTCAGCTAAGGAACAGGACCGTCTCCTTCTGAGGAGTCAGCTACAGAATCGTGTCTCCAGCAGTGCAGAGCTTGCTCAGGAATGGCAGCAAGTTGGTGTGAGAGCATTTGCACACACAGTGAGGCCAAGACTTTTGGATAACGGCCTGGTGTCAAGAAGAGCAGGAAAGAAGCCACTTCTCTCAAAGAAAAACGTCAAGGACAGACTAAAATTCTGCAGGAAGTACAACGATTGGACAGCAGAAGACTGGTGCAAAGTTATCTTCTTTGAAACTCCCTTCTGACAGTTTGGGACATCTGGAAAATCGACTGTTCAGAGAAAGAAAAGGTGAACGCTACCATGAGTCCTGTGTTGTGCCAACAGTGAAGCATCCTGAGACCTTCCATGTGTGGGGTTGCTTTTCAACCAAGGGAGTGGCACACTCATAATTCTGCCCAAAAATACTGCCATGAATAAAGAATGGTATCAAGACGTCCTGCGAGAGCAACTTCTTCCAATGATCCATGAGCAATTTGGTGATGATCCGTGCATTTTCCAGCATGATGGAGCACCATGTCACAAAGATTGACAAAGAAGTGGCTCGAAGATTATTACATTGAAATTTTGGATCCGTGGCCAGGCAACTGCCCGGATATAAATCCCATAGAGAACCTGTGGCAAATACTGAAGCAGCAAACTTTGTAAACCACAATTTGTCACTGCCAAAACTTTTCCATTCGGACCATTCAGACACTGATGTAAATAAATTCGCCAAAGTTTCATATTCATAGAATGCAGTGGTCTGACTCCAAAACAACAACTTCCTAACTTATCTCTCTTAAAAATAATGTTTTAAACAAGTGTAAAAGGTACATCACACATAATATTGTTGCATAAATTGTAACACTTTTATCATCGCATTGTACTTTGTAACTTATATTATTTTTTTCTTTTGAATAGACTAAACTTCTCACTTTAAAACAAACAAAAAAGTTTCTACTATGCCCCAATAGTATGTTATTGTTTTGTGAAGAAAAATACATACTTTTGAGAGTGTAGCAGATAAGTGAGCAAGTTTTGGGACTCAGGCCCTGTTCCAAATGGCACCCTAACCCGAAAGTCGCTCTTCATTTGCATAAAGTTGAAGAATTGAAGAATTGTGAACTTTGTGGCATCGCTGGACACGCCCAGCGATCTTAATATAGGGAGATGAGAGGGTCTGTATTACTTACTATTGGACAAAGTGTAACGGCTAACTTGGATCATGTGTGCCATAATAACCAATCACATTACAGCATTGACGTCATTGAATTTCAGACAGAGGCCCTGTCACAAATGGCACCCTAAACCCTCACAGTCTTCCTCTGAGTCCGCACTTTTGTGAAGTAATGCCGCTTTGACTGTCGAGTAGAAGTCCGCTGCAGAGCTTGCCCCAGTGCAGACTCTGCAGAAGTGTGGATCGAGGGTGCACTCGTAAACAACATGTTTAGATCTAATAAACATGTTGTTGGTTTAGATGCAGTGATATGTTTATTTAGCTCTTCCTGTCCTATAGTTGTAAAGCACTACAGTTTATCTTTGGGGACGATGAATGAAACTACTACAAGACGATGCAGATCCTATATTTGTTATTGTATTTCTGATGTTATCTATTTTACCAGTGAAAAAATTCATAAAGTCATTACTATTAAACATACTATTAAACATTATTTGTGGATGAGTGTTTTTGTTGAATAGGGTTGAATGTGATAAATGTCTAAAAACAGGTCAAATATAAAAATGTGAGAATATGAAAAACCTGAGGCTTTACAGGCCTTTAAAGTTTGGCATTTAAAGAGTAATGACTTAAAAGTTTAACCCAGTCCCTATCAGCTTACTAATTTGTCCATGTCATGTTAATTTGTCTACTTTCAGAAATAAATGTATGCTGTATATCTGATATTTTATGTTAAGCTGTGAAATATGCATGATGTGTGAAGAGTGAGAGGTGATAGTTTGTGTTTATAGTGATGTGCACTAGAGGTCAGCAGTGTTATTCAGACCAGCATCTCTAACATGTCTGCCATTATTCACTGTATGCGTTTATTATCAGAATCATTAGAATGAGCTTTATAAATATCAGAATCAGAGCTTTATTTGTCAAGTGTGTGCAAACACACAGGAAATTTGTTGTGGTTTCCAGGAGCTCTGGGTACATATATACATATATAACATAAGAGTATAAAAAGAGCATTTTAATAAAAGTATGAAAACTAAATCAATTATAAACAAATAAGTAATACATATCAAGATCAGTAGGTTTATGTACTGACGTGTGCATTTATGTACTGTATGTAATGCATTAACCAGGAGCAGTTCATTGTTTTCTCTCTTTCCTCTTTTAATGCTCCTTTCTTTTTTATTTCTTTTTGGTCATTTATTTTGATTCATTGTTCTGCTGAGCCCCTTTTGTGACTATGAGA
>CM045080.1:23007609-23023729 GCA_024542945.1 allo-octoploid hybrid of Carassius auratus x Cyprinus carpio | reverse complement strand
TTTCCTTCCTTTTATTTTATTATAATTTTTTATCTGGTTTACCTACAGAATAGTGTAATTTAAAACAATAAATAAAATTTCTAATTAAAATGACCCAAAAAGGAACAATGTTAAAGCCCAAAGAAGTGAAGGAATCCGCAGCAGCTGAATTCCCTCTGTGTTTTTCACAGCCTGCAGCATCTGTGTTTCAATTAGTCATGTTGATTAGCCTGTGCTTCCAGCCAAACTGACTCAGCTAGCAGCTATGCTAACCGTGAGTCATGCTTCATTCAGATCTGAACATCTGATCGCTGCCGTCTGTCTGCATCTCTGTGAATCAGCAGGTCCCCTTCAGCCTCACATGAAACAGGACAACGGAGGAAATGCTCCCATGATCGTGTCCATAAAGCAAGGGAAACCAATTCCAGCGATAAGAACAAACTCCATCAATATGAAAAGGAGGAATTTCTGAGTCACTGATATTTCATCCTGTTCCAACCCAGTGTCTGAGTCACTAACACTTACAACATACACAAGGTTGAGGGGATTTCATCCAAAACCTCTGGGAGAACTCAAACTGTGCAACCTGATGTAGTCTTTCCAAAGAGGGACTTTAACTCAGATTTGTGTGTAAAATATCATTTTAATTCACATTAAAAATGATGCATCACATTACTATAGCAACATTTCAAGGGCCAAAAAGGTGCATATAGTCTGTAGTCAATAGTAGAGTAGCGCTGTATGAAGCACAGCTCACACTGAAGACACAGTCACACCAGACCTGTTGGTCAATGTGCTGAATTTGTGTGAGCAAGTTGAACTTAAATCTGTGTTAAGAAATCTTTCGCCCTCACAAAAAATGTGCTATTGTGAGGATCCTGCTAAGCGACCAGTTTAAACCCTGTTGCAAAATCTTGTGCCCTGACCTTCTGTCTTGACCTTTGAGCGACAAGTGTTATGAACTATCTCTTCCATTTCAGTCTGAATCAGTCATTTAAAGAGAAACAGAACATGTAGCTCCACCCACAAAGAAACCTTATTGGTCTAAAATAATCCAAATAAGTGCATATAAAACATCAAACCTTATTGGAAACAGGAAAATGTCAGTGTGTGTGGCAAGTTATAAAACTCACAGAAACTAAAAAACACAGCTGGTCAAAAACAATAGTAGCTGTTTTTCTGCTCCTGTGAGTGCAATTATCTCATATGAGCTAGAATGATAATTTTTAAACATAAAAACAAACACATGGATTGATTTATTTTCTTTACTGAAAAAACAAATGCGGATTAAGAACATTCTAGAGCTGATGAAGCAAACAGCCAAGAGGCACAGACGAGAATAATCGACTGATCAGAGCTATGAAACCACTGCAGTATTCAGCCAATGCAGTTATTTAAAAACATGATGTGTGTCTAGTGTCATATGTGGCCTCATCTACTAACGGTCCGATCATCCATTTACACACCGATCATCTACTAACACACCGATCATCTACTGACACGCCGATCGTCTACTGACACACCGATCATCTACTGACACACCGATCATCTACTAACCACCGATCATCTACTGACACACCGATCGTCTACTGACACACCGATCGTCTACTTACACACCGATCGTCTACCGACACACCGATCGTCTACCGACACACCGATCGTCTACTTACACACCGATCGTCTACCGACACACCGATCGTCTACCGACACACCGATCGTCTACCGACACGCCGATCGTCTACTTACACACCGATCGTCTACCGACACACCGATCGTCTACCGACACACCGATCGTCTACCGACACACCGATCGTCTACTTACACACCGATCGTCTACCGACACACCGATCGTCTACCGACACACCGATCGTCTACTTACACGCCGATCGTCTACCGACACACCGATCGTCTACCGACACACCGATCGTCTACCGACACACCGATCGTCTACTTACACACCGATCGTCTACCGACACACCGATCGTCTACCGACACACCGATCGTCTACTTACACACCGATCGTCTACCGACACACCGATCGTCTACAACGACAAGGACACACCGATCGTCTACTTACACACAGATCGTCTACCGACACACAGATCGTCTACCGACACACAGATCGTCTACCGACACACCGATCATCTACCGACACACCGATCGTCTACTGACACACCGATCGTCTACTAACACACCGATCGTCTAATGACACACCGATCATCTACCTACACACCGATCGTCTACTGACACACCGATCTTCTACTTACATACCGATCGTCTACCGACACGCCGATCATCTACTGACACACCGATCGTCTACTAACCACCGATCATCTACTTACACGCCGATCATCTACTGACACACCGATCGTCTACTGACACACCGATCATCTACCTACACACCGATCGTCTACTGACACACCGATCTTCTACTTACATACCGATCGTCTACCGACACACTGATCATCTACTGACACGCCGATCGTCTACTAACCACCGATCATCTACTTACACGCCGATCATCTACTGACACACCGATCGTCTACTGACACACCGATCGTCTACTGACACACTGATCGTCTAATGACACACCGATCATCTACCTACACACAGATCATCTACCTACACACAGATCATCTACTGACACACCGATCGTCTACTGACACACCGATCTTCTACTGACACACCGATCGTGTACTGACACACCGATCATCTACTAACCACCGATCATCTACTGACACACCGATCGTGTACTGACACACCGATCATCTACTAACCACCGATCATCTACTGACACACCGATCGTCTACCGACACACCGATTGTCTACTAACCACCGATCATCTACTGACACACCGATCGTGTACTGACACACCGATCATCTACTAACCACCGATCATCTACTGACACACCGATCGTCTAATGACACACCGATCATCTACCTACACACAGATCATCTACTGACACACCGATCGTCTACTGACACACCGATCTTCTACTGACACACCGATCGTGTACTGACACACCGATCATCTACTAACCACCGATCATCTACTGACACACCGATCGTGTACTGACACACCGATCATCTACTAACCACCGATCATCTACTTACACGCCGATCATCTACTAACCACCGATCATCTACTGACACACCGATCATCTACCGACACACCGATCGTGTACTGACACACCGATCATCTACTAACCACCGATCATCTACTGACACACCGATCGTGTACTGACACACCGATCATCTACTAACCACCGATCATCTACTGACACACCGATCGTCTACCGACACACCGATTGTCTACTAACCACCGATCATCTACTGACACACCGATCGTCTACCGACACACCGATTGTCTACTAACCACCGATCATCTACTAACCACCGATCATCTACCGACACACCGATTGTCTACTAACCACCGATCATCTACTGACACACCGATCGTCTACTGACACACCGATCGTCTACTGACACACCGATCGTCTACTGACACACCGATCATCTACTTACACGCCGATCATCTACTGACACACCGATCGTCTACTGACACACCGATCTTCTACTGACACACCGATCGTGTACTGACACACCGATCATCTACTAACCACCGATCATCTACTGACACACCGATCATCTACTAACCACCGATCATCTACTAACACACCGATCATCTACTGACACACCGATCGTCTACTGACACGCCGATCGTCTACTGACACACCGATCGTCTACTTACACACCGATCGTCTACTTACACACCGATCGTCTACCGACACACCGATCATCTACTAACCACCGATCATCTACTGACACACCGATCATCTACTAACCACCGATCATCTACTAACCACCGATCATCTACTGACACACCGATCATCTACTAACACACCGATCATCTACTGACACACCGATCGTCTACTGACACGCCGATCGTCTACTGACACGCCGATCGTCTACTGACACACCGATCGTCTACTTACACACCGATCGTCTACCGACACACCGATCATCTACTAACCACCGATCATCTACTGACACACCGATCATCTACTTACCACCGATCATCTACTAACAACCGATCATCTACTGACACACCGATCATCTACTAACCACCGATCATCTACCGACACACCGATCGTCTACTGACACGCCGATCGTCTACTAACCACCGATCATCTACCGACACACCGATCATCTACTAACCACCGATCATCTACTGACACACCGATCGTCTACTGACACACCGATCGTCTACTGACACGCCGATCGTCTACTGACACACCGATCATCTACTTACACACCGATCGTCTACTGACACACCGATCATCTACTGACCACCGATCATCTACTGACACACCGATCATCTACTAACCACCGATCATCTACTTACACACCGATCATCTACCTACACACAGATCATCTACTGACACACCAATCATCTACGACACACCGATCATCTACCGACACACCGATCATCTACGACACACTGAACATCTACCGACACACTGATCATCTACGACACACCAATCATCTACCGACACACCGATCATCTACCGACACACCGATCATCTACTGACATACCGCTGACATATTTCATCCAAACAATGGGAATCAGATTATGATGAGCTCCAAAAATATATCAATTTAGCCTAATTATTGACTAAAGGAAACATTCCATGTATTTTTTAAGAGATGTGCCATTTAAAGAAAATGTAGACTTAAATTAAAAATATAAATAATCAATTAAAATGCAAAAGTAATAAAAAAAAGTTTACTAAAATGTAACCTGTAAAGTTTAAAATTCAGATGTCAAAACAGAGCCATTGTAAAATGAATAAATTCAGTACACTGTATGAACAATATAAAATATATCTATATAATTAAGATGCTGTGGAAGCTATATGATAATATTAATCATTTATTTTATCAGAATGAGATATATAATTATAAATTATTATTATATAAACATACAGTCTCACATTACATTATAATAATCTCACATAATATTAATGAAGGAAAAATTTTAAATAATTTTTTACTATAGTATAAAGTATATATATATATTTCTGTCATGACTCTCAGAGGGACTGGCATGGTAATGTACATGACAAAAAATGTTAATGTATTTGGTCTTGGAGGAATAGATCTGCTACGCTGCTGTGGCAGAGCAAGAACCGAGACTTGCTATTGTCAATACATCCACAACATGCTGCTGTGAGCATGTAAGAAATATTGCTGCTGCAAATATAACATACATGAAATAACCCCCATATAGCATACATGAATCACCTCGTAGCAGATCTATACAGGTGGAGCTGGGGAAGGTGGTGGGTTTCTGAAGCAAGCTGCACTGCTAGGCAAGCTCTAGTCATATATTTGAATGAGCAGTGAGCTCATTTGCTACCGATACAGGAGAGAACCAATCAGCTGTGCCATGTGATAATGATGTCATTAGGTAAGACTGAGTTAGACCTATCAGACTGCGCCATCTAGAGTTGCATGCCAGAACTTTGTATATATATATATATATATATATATACACACACACACACAAGATATTATTGAAATTATATTATTAATAAGAAAGCTAAAATTCATAATAATATTACCCTAAATAAATACATTAATGAATAATATATATATAATTAAGATGTTGTGGAAATGATATTACTATAATTATCTCACCACAAAGCGCTCCAGCCTGGTTCCCCCGGCGTTCCCTATGAAGATGCCGGAGCTGGGCTGGAAGGTGAGTCCGTCTGGACTCCTGCGGAAGGCCACGCGATGGTGCTCCTCACAGTCCATGTACAGCCTCACCTCCTCTCCCTGAACAGCCAGTGTGAAGCGCGCCCAGCGGCCCGTCAGATCGCCCATCTTGAACGAAGCCGCCTCTTTTGTGTGTGCGGCCCCGGGCTCGGTGTAGTACAGAACCACATGCTGAGACCCGTCCTCCACCGGCGCCAGAGACACTCCCAGATGGACGATCTTCTGCAGCGCGTCCGTGATGGCGAACAGCACTCCTCCACGCCGGGTGCTGGGTTTGGCTGTCACGATGATGGCGAAGTCGCGGTAGAATGGGTCGGGGATGAAGGAGCGCGTCAGACGGCCCACGTTAGCGTCTGGGCCGAAGCTGTATGCCGGGAAGCCCTCGAAGCCCGTGATGAAGGCCACAGACGGAGGCAGAGGAACACCGATGAGCTCAGTGAGGTCCAGCTGAGCCCTCGAGTCCCGTTCTGCACAGACAGAGACCAGAGTTAATGAACGTGTTCAAACAGAGCCATTCCAGCTCATTCTGAGCCACACAGATGAGTGGAAAAATGTCCACAAATAACAGTAACATTAGTGAATATGTTGAGCTGTGGTGCTTGTCTTAAAGCCAAATTCTAGGGCTCATGTAATCTGTAATTATAAATATAAAATAATCACATCTAAGTAAAAATTTAATGTGTTAATATATTTCAGCATTCAACATGAGAAGCAACAGGCAAAATAATTATTTCATAGTAATTTATTAATCACATAATTTTTCTGAATCAGGTAAATAAAAAATAAAAATATATTTAATATTATTATATTATACATAAAGATATGTGTGTATGTTTATATATATATATATATATATATATATATATATATATATATATATATATATATATATATATATATATATATAAACAAAACATACATGTAAATATATGTGTGTGTGCATATATGTAATTGTATATATTTCAAAAATAATTTGTATATATTTATTTATCACCAAGACAGTAAAAACAGTGAAATATTATTACAGTTTAAAACAGCTGTTTTCTGTGTGAATCTCTGTTAAACTGTAATTTATCTCTGTGATCAAAGCTGTATTTTCAGCATCATTACTCCAGTCTTCAGTGTCACATGATCGTTTTATCAATGTTGAAAACATTTGCTTGAGCAATCAGAGTTCAACACGCAAGATTTTCTGATCCCATCCGCAAACAATGTATGCTTTACAAACAAGAGATTTTATCATAAGTGCCTACGTAAAAGCATCCTTCCATCTCTAGTATTTCTTTACAGTCTCAGTGCTGTTAATAATTCATGGCAAAAGAAAATTCCTCATAATCACAAAATGCATTTTCCTGTTTGTGTGCTGGGATCCGGCCAGCAGTCCTGCAGTTTTATTAGCACACATTTTATCCTGCGCTGCAAACTCCCTCCAGGCATCCCTGCAGACCCTGCATCTTTTCTTCAATCGCCTTCTGTTTTCAGAAAGGATCTCCTTGTTTCCTTCACAGATGAGAAACCAAAACAGCAGCGTCTGCCAGAACTACTGTACCCGAGCGGATCACACTTTAGCAACATTTACATTTAACCAAACAAGCAGAGCACACCGAACTGAGCTGGTATCAGCAGACGCTGGATCAGAACGCTGACGCGCACACATGGTCTCGATTAGAGCGCAGGAGAAGCACTAACAATCAGCCGCTCTGTTACAGACCCATCATCTGGAAGGGGTTAGTGTGGCTAATGGATCTGCTGTGAGGAACGTGCTGGAGATCTGTACCACAGGCACTTTAATGGCACACTACAGCAAGAAATGCCATCTTAGCATTCACACAACAACTTACCGGCAGAACAAAGAGCTTCTGCTCATTTACTAATGATAATTCACCTTGGTGAGCTTCATACATCCAGCATCACTTATCAATATAGTTCATGCTATTAGTCAGCTACACGAATGCTGAATTTGAAGCTGTGATGTTGATCAGAGGACGCACTTATTAAAACAAGATTCCCATTGAGCTCAGGATCTCGACCCCCACTCAGCTTCATACAGCAGTGAGAACAGTGACCGGACAGTAGGTCAGAAATCATCTTCGTGCAGTCATAGACACAAGACATTATTGTGAGAACTGAGTTTTTCAGACCTACAGATAAAGCCTGTAGGGCAGAACTTGGTTTTCTATGTCAGTTGTTGTGGAAAGTGAATGCTGAAGACTGGAATGGAGCCAGATCTGAATGCAATTTGAACTAACACATACAGTAGTCAAAATAAATAAATAAATACACTGATAAGTCGTTCAGACTAAAACCAGTAACATGCAGTAACAAGACCTTTTTTATCTTTCATAAATAGTAAATATTAGGCACAATGACATGCATTTGAAAGTTTTGGTAACACCTCGAAGCCTTCATAGAAAAGGTATTCTTAATGTACATTATAATGCTTTATATCTATTCATAATTATTTGTAACCAAAGTTAAAATACGTTACAATATTTTGCAGTTTCTTTTTTACCTCTGAAATCTGTTGTTCTTCATGTTTTAATGCATTATACTTTCTAAATGTGTAACAGTGAACAGATAAGTATTATAACTGTGGTTACAATAATTCATGCAATCATAAACAAGGCATTAAATTCTTTTATAATGCATTACTTATAAAGGTTTCAAGTAGAGTGTTACCAAAGTTTATTTATCTCTTTATATGCATGAAAGCATGCTTAGATTTGGGTTTGGAGCCTAATAACCCCAAATATGTCATCAAGTAAGGTTTGGTATGCATGAAAACACACTCAATGATCACACCAATAATCTGTGTGTCATTTATTTCTGTGCACATTTGGCAGTTCATGAATTCTCCATAGATGTTTCCAATAATAAGATTTCACCAGCCTGTTGTGTAACTAGTGGAAACACTTAGCAAGTATAAAGACATTTGGAAACAGTCTTTATGAAATGAAGCAGAGAGGTTCAGTCCAGTCTAGATCAAAGGCTCCAGGATAAGAGCTGAAGGTTTGATGGCCTCTCACTGGGTTGAGGTCAAGTGTAATGTCAGCATGAGGAACAAGGAGGACTTTATATTGCATTTCTTTCCTGTGGAATGGACCAAAGGTTGAAGAGCTGTCTGTGGGCAGAGGAGCTCATCACGAGCCGTACGGAGTTAGGAATTTCAACAGAGACCCACTCCGTCAGGAATCACGTTTGAGGATGAGAGGTTTCTCCATCATTAGTTTGAAAGTGACTTTGGTTCAAACCTCTCTACACTGCTGACCGTGGATGTTTCTGCTACAAAATTTCCCTGAAATTGTACTAATATGACTGTAACTATTCCAATTGTCAAGTAAAACCAATGTCTATCAAACAAATAAATCATCTTTTAAAGCTAGATGAAGGTGCATCTCTGTGCAGTGACTTATGTTCTTTAAACAACAGTATTCTTGGTCCTCACGTGGATAAAACATTAGAGATGTTCAGTGTGCAGTTGGGGATCTCCATCCATCTGTCATCAGTGGTTGCGTAATACACTTAATGTTCACGGTAAATATTTTTCTCTTAGAGCTTTAAAGATATATGATCCATGAATCCCAGAGAGCCAGACCTACGGCCGATCAGAAAAACCACCACAAGTGACGAGAACATGAGCGCTGTGCTGTTTGTTAGCGATGACGTGTACATGATGATGAAATTCAGATTCAGAAGAGGTTTGAGGAAATGGCCTCTTGGCTCACATTCTGAGATAGAAACACATGAGGGAATAGCAAAGATTGTAAACCTAGAACTACAGAGAGTGAGCGTGGAGGTCATCGCTGACGGTGCAGCTCCTCGTCTGTCTGAGCTCACGGACGGAGAAAAGTCGTCCAAAATGAGGTACTGGATTTGGCAAATCGGCCGGCTCAGGGAGGAGTGTTAAACTCAATCTATAGATGCTCCCATGAGCCTCAGAGGAGGCGGCCTACATGAAGGAAAGGCCTCGGTTCATTCATGAGCTCATCCATGAGAACAACATTGGAGCAAATCTGAAAGATCTCGCCTAATGAACACCAAATGCTTAAAGAACAAATAAATGAGCAGAATGTATGCAACGTACACCGTTTAAAACAGCTTTAGCAGCGCTGACCTTTTCTTCAGGACACAGAGAAACGAGGCCAAACCAGCCTTATCTCTGAACAATTACCAGCTGCTGCCTCTCTCTCCAGACACACAAAACCAATATCTACCACTTACCAACATCTCCCTGCTTCACCCACTGTACTCCACACACAAACAGACCATTTCCTCCCGGCGCCTTTGATTTCAGAGACCTGGAGACAAATCAGTACTTCAACCAATCCAGTGCTTATCAGCAGTGCTATCTACACTAGTCAGTAAACACTGTGTTTAGGAACTGTAAACACTATGTAGAGTCAGTAAGTGAAGTTTCTGTTTGAAGTCTCTTCTGCTCACCAAAGATTTGATCAAAATACAGTAAAAACAGTTAAATATTATTACAGTGTAAAACAGCTGTTCTCTATTTGAATCTCTGTTAAAGTGTAATTTATTTCTGTATTTTCAGCATCATTACTCCAGTCTTCAGTGTCACATGATCTTCAGAAATCATTCTAATATGATGATTTGCTACTCAAGAAACATTTCTGATTATTATCAATGTTGAACACAGTTGTGCTGCACAATATTTTTGTGGAAACTGTGATACATTTTATTTTTCAGGATTCACAGATGAACAGAAAGTGTTCAAAAGAAATCTTTTGTAACATTATAAATGTCTTTACTGACAGCTTAAAGAATAGAAGTATTAATATTTTGCCCCAAAAATTCTTAAAGATCCCAAACATTTGGTCAGTTTCGTTCTATACTTGATTCAACTTGATGTAACTAAAGAATAGCTTACATTAGTATGTGAAGGTCTATTAAAAGAGACAGTGATCTTTGTTCATAGCTTTGCTGCGGTTTGGTTAGTCAGTATTACACGAGTATCACACACTCAGATACTGATACTGTTCTAGAGAACGTCAGCTGAATGATCGGGTGCCCTGCATCTAAAGCACACACTGTGCTACAGATTTCAGCTTCAAGCTAAAAACAAACACACACAGCTTTCATTTCTACCAGCAGCACATAAACAAGCAGAGCAGCGTGTCTGTGGTTTGATATTTTCCAGCGAGGAGGCCTCCATTCTCAATCAACTTTCACCAAAGAGAGAGCAGAGCACAAACACAAACACTCGAAAGAAAAGTTTAGAAATTCAGTGACTGGTGAACATTTTCCTAAACTTCCCTCCTCTGTTCTGAACCTATGAAATGAAGAACAAACCTGGAATCACTATACACCAACTGATTTATATATATATATATATATATATAGAAAAAAAAATGATGCATTTAAAATCAAATACATAAAAATAAGTTTTTTTTTAATATTAGTATTTTTTATTAAAAAATTTAAAATAATTAATAATTATTTATTAATTCATAATTAAAACTTTTAATAATTTATAATAAATTGCAGTTTAACTTGAGAGCCAATGACTGTGCAGTTTTAATTGAATGGCAAAGATCAGCTTCTCTCTGATTTTGATCATGTTCCTGTGAGAATGAGAAGTTCATCATTTTCCTTCCCTTTCTATTTTCATATTTTCTGATGAAAATGGCATTGTTAACGTCACTCCAGGTGGTTGGCAGGGCATTGTGGGCAGATGCTATTAGTTTCTTCTGGTTGAGCTTTAGTGGCCCAAATCAAGTGCCAATGGAAATCAGTGGAATTTTCTTTCTAGAACCACAAATGAGTTTGGGAAATATTGCGTAGTCGAGCGGCTCATGAAATGTCACTGATGACGTCTGCGATCACTCACTGAAAGGCTGATTTGTGCAGTTACTGTAATGAACAGCCTTCAGCGGAGGAAAGCGTCGGTCATCCAGAGATCATCACACTGACCGTCTGACGTGTGAAACAGAGACAGAAGCACAGGTGTGTCCCACGCTTCACTCTCCCTCACCAGAACAATCTGAAGAGGAGCATCATGGGAGTGCTAGGTTTATTCACAAACATTCACGCCAGACTCCTGCCTGCTTTTCTCAAACAGTTTCAAACACAATTTACAATGTCAATATTTAAGCAGTGACAGCAGAAGCGCTTGGTTAAAGACTGCTCTAGACATCACACAGCTCTATATTTGGCTTTCGTTTACTCATTTAATAAAAAACTTCAAAACTGATTCAATTCAAATCATTTGACTAATATTGTTAAATAACTGCTACAATTTATTACAGGTCAAAACAAAACTGATTATTACAATATTTTATTACTTTTTAACTGTTTTTCCTGTAAAAAAAAAATGAATTGTTTTGTGTAGTATTTGATGTCACAATGTGTTCTTACAATTCTGACTTTTTTCTTATTTTTTTTGTCATTTAAATCTCACAATTCCGTTTTTTACACGTTACATCTTGCAATCTAGCTCAGGACTGTGAGAGATTAAAAAAAGAAAAAAGTAATTTTAATGAGAATTTTGAGATTCTGTTTTGATTTTGATTTTATTCCGTGGCAGAGGCGGGCCTCTATAGTCCTGCTATTGGGGCATGTTGTCACAGAAGATGTGGTGCATCAGATTTTCTGGCCACTAATGGTGGAAATGCTGAAAAGCATTTTGCGGAATACAGATATAAAGAGTGATTTAAAGAGATATAAAGTGTGACAGCTAGCCCCAGTCTCCCTGATAACTGTGATCATTCATGAGGATCTGTACAGCTTTACATCAACACGGCTGCGGCTGACGGCCAGCACTCACACAGGGATCACACAAACCAGAAACACCACTCACTACACTCAACTTCTCTACACAGATTTTCCAGGAATGATGTTGCTTTCCTTGACTTTGCTTTCATCACAGATGCAGATCTAAATGTTAAACCACATAAACGTTTCATGCTTCATTTGCAAAAGCATGCAAACTTCAAAGTAAATACATATACACGGTGCCCTGACTAAATAAAACATTGTTCATTACAGTGACTTAATCAAGTGAGCATTAGAGATTGTATGTGTGTTCGTTATGGCTGATGATGATTGATCATATTTGGCAGAAGATGCTCTTTTTAAGCAACACTGCAGCTGTTCTGACCCTTTGCTAGAACTACGAAGCATCTCTTGAGTCCAATCAAGTTTCCTCCAAGTTTCTGATGAATTGACCGCCGGCTGTGTATAGAGATGAAGCAGAAACACAGAAGACACGGGCGGATATCAGCAGCTGAGGAACACAAACACTACAGATTCTGTGGAGCTAAAGGGAGCGTGTTTATGATGGCACACGAGGAGCTGCTGACGGAGAGAGATCAGGAACACATCTGTTTCTCTGTTCATTACGTGGAGAATCACTTCATCAGGATCTGTTCTTACCTGAGCCAGCGTTACTGCACTAACATTAGCTCCATCTGAGAGAGGACGTGGCACAGACTCAAACAACCAGCTGTGCAGTGAGAATCATCTTTAGTTTCTCAAGAAGTCTCTTCTGCCCGTCACGACTGCATGTCTTTGACCAAAACTACAGGCAAAATATTATTACAGTTTAAAACAGCTGTTTTCTAAATAATATAAAATGTATCACAGTTTCCACAGAAATATTGTCCAGCACAACTGTTTCATAATAATCAGAAATGTTTCTTGAGCAGCAGATCATCATATTAGAATGATTTCTGAAGATCATGTGACACTGAAGACTGGAGTAATGATGCTGAAAATACAGCTGCGCATCACAGAAATACATTACACTTTAACACATATTCACATCTCAAGAAATAAATTATTTGGAAACCAGTGAGATTAGGAAAGATCAAGCTAAGATTAAGGAAAAGTGGCACGCCTGTATTTCGGCAAAGTTAGTGCTCAATGATAATATCAGTAAATTAAGCTGCTTTTATTAAATAAATACAGCATTAGTTTGCTTCAGTAGAACGTTCAGCATTGTGGACAGAGAGATTCAGAAAGCCAAAACTAACTGCAGTTCATTTCTAACCTTTACACTGGCAAAGAAATCATGGAAAATCCGAGGAAAGTTGAAGTTTCTGGCATGTAAGGTCAGTAAGTGCTGTGATACAAACAGATGAATAAAACTCTGACAGACGACATTAAACTGCCAGAGTCTCGTCTCACGGCCCGGCCTGCATGTGCTGTGTTTGGAGGTAAACATCAGCCGGCAGCTGTGTTTAAGCAGCTGTGACTCTCACAAAGCGCTGAGAAAGAAGAGCCGCATGTAAACGACTCGACCCCAGCCCACAGCAGCCTGTTCCCAAAACCCACGAGTCAGACCAAAGCCTTTAAGATCAAATGTGAAGCTTTGCAAAGGAACAGGAAGAAACTGAAAGAAAAGAATAATGGGAGGAAAATAGGAACTGCCTGAGATCTTGCGTAACATTAGTGTAGGAATGAAAGCTTTCGGGGAAGTTCTGGCCTCTCGTGAAAATTCATTCCAGAACATGCTTGTCTAAGTATTAACAGTGCAATATAACGTGATGCTGCGCCGTAACTTAACTAAACTGGCCTGGATCCTAATGATAAAAACCCAAGCAGGCGTTTTATACTCCTTTCGAAGGGGAAAAGTGTTACGTGTCGAATGAGACGAGAGGCTTCATCTGGCAGTGAATGTTCTTCATGAAGATCTGCCTGCTGTTCTCACACACACTGATTATCCTCACGGAGTCTGTGTGATTATGATTCAGATGATCAAACTCATCCTCTCTGCTGCAAAGCCAAAATAAATACAACACACATCTGTAGGGATGCACCATATTATGCTACTATACCGATTAAATATGAAATAATAATCCCATGGCTCTATAATAACAATTCAGTCCAACTGCAGTGAAATTAAGGTTTCATATAATATGACAACGAGTATTATAAAATTAAAAAATAAAAAACTTTTAAAATTTACATAACAACTATTCAAGGAAACCTTTGTCAAGAAACAAATGACTCACTTTTTAACCCTTTAATGTCCACTACAATGGGCCGATCTAAAAGCTTTTTAATATTTCAGGATGTGGTTTTCTGTTGCAGGACAGGGATGTGTCTCTCAAACTACATTATTTTGGGTGAATAAGCCTTTTTCGGTTGTGTTGATTGATATTTAGTGTATTTAATTGTCAATGCTCATTTCCCCGATTTTTACATTAAAATCACTTTTGTGATCATCGAACACTTTTTATTTTTAAAAACACTAATAGTTTAATAACACTGTTGATCTAAGCTTTTGTCTCAAAAAGATGTATATACTGTACGATATACAGGTGCATCTCAATAAATTAGAATGTCATGGAAAAGTTCATTTATTTCAGTAATTCAACTCAAATTGTGAAACTCTTGTATTAAATAAATTCAGTGCACACAGACTGAAGTAGTTTAAGTCTTTGGTTCTTTTAATTGTGATGATTTTGGCTCAAATTTAACAAAAACCCACCAATTCACTATCTCAACAAATTAGAATACTTCATAAGACCAATAAAAAAATAAAATAAAAAAAAACATTTTTAGTGAATTGTTGTCCTTCTGGAAAGTGTTCATTTACTGTACATGTACTCAATACTTGGTAGGGGCTCCTTTTGCTTTAATTACTGCCTTAATGCGGCGTGGCATGGAGGAGATCAGTTTGTGGCACTGCTGAGGTGGTATGAAGCCCAGGTTTCTTTGACAGTGGCCTTCAGCTCATCTGCAGTGTTTGGTCTCTTGTTTCTCATTTTCCTCTTGACAATACCTCATAGATTCTCTCTCTGGGGTTCAGGTCTGGTGAGTTTGCTGGCCAGTCAAGCACTGCAACATCCCGGTCATTTAACCAACTTTTGGTGCTTTTGGCAGTGTGGGCAGGTGCCAAATCCTGCTGGAAAATGAAATCAGCATCTTCAAAAAGCTGGTCAGCAGAAGGAAGCAAGAAGTGCTCCAAAATTTCTTGGTAAACGGGTTCAGTGACTTTGGTTTTCAAAAAACACAATGGAGCAACACCAGCAGATGACATTGCACCCCAAATCATCACAGACTGTGGAAACTTAACACTGGACTTCAAGCAACTTGGGCTATGAGCTTCTCCACCCTTCCTCCAGACTCTAGGACCTTGGTTTCCAAACGAAATACAAAACTTGCTCTCATCTGAAAAGAGGACTTTGGACCACTTTTGCTTGACAATCCTCATAAGGCTGCGGTTCTCTCTGTTGGTTGTGCATCTTTTTCTTCCACACTTTTCCCTTCCACTCAACTTTCTGTTAACATGCTTGGATACAGCACTCTGTGAACAGCCAGCTTCTTTGGCAATGAATGTTTGTGGGTTACCCTCCTTGTGAAGGGTGTCAATGATTGTCTTCTGGACAACTGTCAGATC
>CM045080.1:22932609-23005109 GCA_024542945.1 allo-octoploid hybrid of Carassius auratus x Cyprinus carpio | reverse complement strand
TCTGATTATCCTCTCGCTCTCTCTAAATCCCATAAATCCTCCTCTATCTGCCTGACTCCTGCATCGCTACCTTTGTTTCCTCGAATACGCTTTATACTGTTCGAAAAGCAACACTTAACTTTGAGTCTCGAGGTACAAATTCACTGACTGAAGACGCCAAAGGAACAAACTAAAATTAAGATTTATTATTAAGTTTACCAAAATGTAAAAAGTCTCATAATTTACTCACCCTCATGTAGTTCAAGCAGAGCTAATTTACTATCATTGAGATACTGAACCTGTATAGTTTTTTTCGTGTTCAAGACATGAAGACATAATGAAAACGACTGAGGATTAAAGTGTTCAAGCTTCAAAAAGTACATGAAAGCACCATATAAGTATCATAAAAGTGGCTCGTGTGACTAAATCATTATTCACTGATAATGTCCTCTCCTTTGAGCAGCTGCAACCGAATCAGTGAATCAGTGAATCAGTGATTCAGTGAATCATTGAATCAGTAAATCAGTGATTCAGTAAATCAGTGAATGAGTAAATCAGCGAATCAGCGAATCAGTAAATCAGTGAATCAGTGAATCATTGAATCAGTGAATCAGTAAATCAGTGAATCAGTAAATCAGTGAATCAGTAAATCAGTAAATCAGTGAATCAGTAAATCAGTGAATGAGTGAATCAGATCAGCCTGATTCATGAACAAATCACTAAGACTGGTTTTGGAACTAAATCAACAGACATCAGACGAATGATCTGTTCACAAAGTAGACACTGCTTCTCCTACAGAATCTCATAAACACATCTAGATTTTCAGAGAATAACGGCTTGTTTTTGTTGTGTTCCTCACATAAAACATCATGTGATTCCAGAAGACATGCAATATTCTACACAACTTCTTCATGCTGCTTTTTGGTGATTTTGGAGCTTCTGTAATTCATTTTCATGAGATTAAAAGATTCAGCAGGATACAAAACTGCTAAAGGACATAATAAATGATCATGCATCATCTTATGCATGTTTTTAGCTTACGCCACAGTGGAACATTTGATCATCTCTGCAAACCAGTCAAAATAATCAAAGCACTGAAAGCTCCTGAGCCTCACAAACACGAGCCTCACGCGCGACGGACGAGGATGTTTGATTAATGAAGCTTCATCTGCCGTGCCATCGGACAAACGCTTCACTGTAAACACTGCTGCTTTCCAGGAGCACTTTTCTGTGCATAGCTCAACTAAAATGAAATCCCTGCATTTAATATACTGTTTTCACATGAAGCCATTCAAGCTCAATAAATTCAGCATATTAGCTTATTAAAGAAATCACATTTAGGAAAGGAAACCGCCTTGATATGAGAATAAATCAGCACTGCTGGAGGTTATTACAGATTATTACAGACTGCACATCCAAACAGCTTCAACAATCAAAGAACACATTTCAAGTGCTTTCATTGTCTCTTTATTGCTCTTTCTCTCAATCAGGATCCTCCAGCAGAAGCCTGGGAAGTGAAGATGCTCTTTGATTCGGCCTCTAGCCTCGACTTCCGCAGGCCCAAAGCGCTCCTAATGAAAGACCTAGTGTCTTCTTTACTTTTATTGGGCCACAACAGCATGTCGGATCTGTATCAGCAAATTTCCCCTGAGGATGAAACTGCACAGATGAGCCGGGAACGACTTGAAAAGGAGGAGGCCATATGTTTCAGACACCGTACCATCTGGGTTTGTGTTTGAGACAGTGTCTCTTCAGAGCTTTCACAATCGCTGGATTGAGACGGCCAGTCTGGACCACCCACAAAACCTCATAGCTATAAACATTACAGTAATGATATTTCACTGTTCTTACTGTACTTTAGGTCAAATAAATGCAGCCATGATGAGCAGAACGAACCCCAAACTTCTGAACGAGAGTGTAATCACCACATCATGTCCAACACATCAAGTTCTCAGTCAGAACAGCAGAACAAGTCATGTCCATGTCGTCAGCTCAATAAAATGGTTTTCTTCCCCAAGGGTAAACGTAGATGGGGTCTCACAGGACACAATAAGCTTTGTAAACAATCTCATAAACATTGCATGGTGATGTAGTGTTCCACACACATTAAATCCTGGACTGTTATAACTGACAGGCGTTTCCTCTTAGAGTGTTGGACTCAGAGGAAGCTCTAAACGCCAAAGCTGCCCGTCATCATCTCAGGACTGGAGCCAATCTCCTGAGGACAGCCTGGACTCTGATTTGGTGATCTGCTGACCACACGTCGCCTGTAACTCACAGCAGAACCTCGTGAACGAATCCCCGCGGCGCAGGGTTTATGACGCTGGCTGGAATACACTGTGCCTCATGAATGGAGGATGTGATAATGAGATTTTTAAGCTGCTCTTGCAGGACTTTCCTTTGTGTGCCGTGTATATTAGAGCCTAATCAGCCATGCGTGTTTTGTGAGATGTCGACAGTCTGTTCCACACACAGAAACTCACTGTATCTTACATGCCAAAGGAAGCTCTTAACAGCCTAATCAAGACCGTGATTAGCAGCTCAAATGATGTTTGGGTTTGGAGGTTGAGAAACATTAGCAGGCCGCTGGTGTCCTGCAGTGAATTACAGTGATCTGAACCTCATCTGAGCGTCTCTTTATAAGGCAGTCAGCTGCTCTCTTTTTGTCCAGTCCTTCACCAGAATATGACCTTATGCTGATTAGTCAAAGATCTGGATACACAAGACTATATTTTATTTGAAAATAAGAAGGCAAATAAAATTGAAATGAAGCAGAACTAAGTCATTTTGTCAAAGTAATCCACTGAACGCCCATGATTAAATCTGAACGTTCTGGAGGAAATTTACTAAGAAATAACTGTGTGCTGAAAACAGGATCTGATATCTAAGCGGTTTTAATTACCCGATTCGGTAAAGAAATCAGCTAATAGCGCAAACACATGTCAAATGAACACAAACATTTCTATCGCACAGACGTTTGTGTATAATCTCTGATCAGGCTACTTTATTCATGCTGAAAAACTGCAACGACTTCATTTAAATATGTAGTAAATACTGCCTTGCTAAACCTTCTCTGTGTTTAGTTTGTGAGCACTGCCAACTCGATCTCACAGGAAAACCGGTCTATTTTATGAGGTGATGACTTCATATGATGTGAATCAGGAGAGAAACATACAATTTTTAGAAAATAAGTAAGAATGAAAGTCCACCGCTCAACCTAATTGTCACTGGAGAAAAAAAACATGTGAATCATAGATTAGTTCAGATTAGCCACTAAAATATGTAAAATAGTAATGAATTGTCATGAGACTGTGTTGGTATTTCACTGCATTCACTGCACAAGGGCTGTGTCTGCAATTAGTGATCCTAAAAACCATCAATATTCACCAGCAAAAACATTTTAACAGCAAATTAAAAGTAATAAGCACTCACTGACGCATCTGTTCACACTATCATTAAACATTCCCTGTGATTCATTTCACTTCCTTCATGTAATAAACAGCTTTAGAAATCATTAGAAATTTCATCTGCGTGGTTTGAAGGCTACGGCTATACATCTGAAGGCAGGAAGGTCATATCCTGACTTTGTTGGCAATGTTAAAATCTTTTACACCCAATGCTAGTCCTCCTATTGTCCAGAGCTGACAAGAACTTTCCACCAGCCAGACTACATAAAAAAGCACAACAACAGTCATGAAATCCATATGTGCGAGTGTTTAAATCCATCACTTGCGAGTCAACAGCTAATTCACTGATAACACATTATTCACAGCAAACTAAACACATCCCTGCAACTCCAAAAACACACGTATATACGTATAGTTCACTGAAATAAGCACTAGTGACAGTAAAACACCAAACTACGATTACAGAGCCAGATTATTGGTTAAAGACTTATTTTAATGCAATTCCTTAAATAATACTATGTTGTGAGCTCAAAACACTTTTAGCATAGTGCATGATTTGTAAACTTATACATTTTGACGTTTACATCACATATCCAGATCCATATGTTTGGCTTTTCTGATAGTAAACTTGCTCATTAGCGCACCCGGTACAGCACTGAAGTGCATGGCAGTATAAGTACTCTTCCAATACAGTGTTTGTGTAATGTCTCTCATCAAAAACTCATAAGAGCACAAAACATGTTTTCACCTATCTATATTTTCCAAAGGTCAAAGATCAGTAGGGCCGCTCCATTTACTCAACATCTGTATGTCAAATGCAAACAGTTAGCTTGAGGACAATGGGAATGTGTTTTTCTATGAAGGCCATGGAACATCCAGTCATGCTTTCCTGTTTTGGTTTGTGTCTCATGGACGTTTCATTTATACATTCATTCCTGTCAGACTTCCCTGCCCAGATGGCAAAAATAATCCCCTGTTTTTCTCTATTTGCACATTCCTGTTGTGATGACATAATAGGAAAAGGATGGGTACGTATGAGTGCAAACACTCTCCGTCAGCCTCTAACTGCTATTTTAACCTTTTCAAGCTTTTTGAAAATATAAGAGCATAACAGATTAAGCAGGGAGGATGGTGCTGTATATAATATATATGTGTGTTATGAAGTGCTCTTGCTATATCTTCAGAGTGATGTATTTAGCAGGAAGAGCTCGGAGCAGACGGTTTGACCCAGGAGTGGGTAGAGAGGCATAACAGCAGCTCTTGGCTCGTGTATGTTGACACTAAGCATACTGGAGATGGTACAGGCCTCTTTTAAAACGGATCGTTTGGATTGCTCAGCTGTTATTCTCATTGCACAATGACAGAAAATAAACAGGCCTTATTTGACTCCTTGGCCTGTAGGACACAGTGGCCGAGCACATAACACAGCTAAATATGGTCATCCTGTTCTGTTTGCATGGATTTTGATTAAGTGAATGGAAACTCCATTATACTACCAAACGCACTCCTGAAACATTCAGGTAGTGACAGCCACCATAATGTAGTGTATGATTAATCAAAATAGAAATCACGATATGACTTAGTGCAAAACTCTCAAAGAGCAAACGCTCTGATTTAATTAAAGGAGTGTATGCACTGTGTGTTTCATTCTCATGAGCTTCTCAGAGCGACTCGATTCACAGTGAATGATCCACATGAACTCTGAGACTGAGCTGCTTATGACATATATTTGGGAATGAAACACGAGCCAACTATCTTAGCAAACTTGTAATGAGAAGCACATATACAGTAATCCTGCTGTTGTCAATAAAAGAGACACATTTTTCTCCATATAATGGACTTCAGTGGTGACCAACAGGCTGAAGGTCAAATCACAGTTTCAGTGCGGCTTCAAAGAGCTCTACAGGATCCCAGCCGAGGAATACGAGTCTTATCTAGAGAAACCATCGTTCATTTTCTAAAAAACAAAAACAAATGCGTATGCTTTTTAACCACAGATGCTGGTCTTGCACTAGCTGGACAGAAAGGAATGTTAGAGCTAAAAACTCCATCTCATTTTCTCTCCAACTTCACAATCGACCAACATCGCTGTTTTAGCTTTGACTTTCTTTGCAGGTTCTCTTTGTAAACACCGGGTCAGTGCTGACCTCTCCAGCGGGAGTCCAGCTAGTGCAAGACCAGCATCTGTGCTTAAAAAGCATACACATTTGTTTTGTTTTTTAGAAAATGAGTGATGGTTTCTCTAGATAAGACTCTTATTCCTCGGCTGGGATCCTGTAGAGCTCTTTGAAGCTGCACTGAAACTGATTCGGACATTCAGCTGTTGGTCCCCATTGAAGACCATTATATGGAGAAAATCCTGGATGTTTTTCTTAAAAACTCTAATTTCTTTTCAACTGAAGACATCTCAGATGACATGGGGGCGAGTAAATGATCAGGAGACTTTTATTCTGGAAGTGAACTTCTCCTTTAAGAATAAACAGGCTTTCATTCATGTTTCCTGTTCACAGCTGGTCACTGCTTATCATCACTATGTCTACATACTTTACACATTACAGGATTCACTCCCATACCGTCAATCATAAAACACACTGCCATCTTTATATATATGGCCAATGTGTTTCAACAAGCAGCTTGCAGACATAATACTGGATCTGTTCAGTAAGGTGAATCAAACTGTAATAAAAGCACATTAAGTGCTGTTTTCATTGACTCTCACATTAGAAGACCCTTCACAATGAGAAAAACTAAACTCTGCGGTTAAAGCAGTAGAACATGCCACTGTTTCCTCCAAAACAGAATTAGCATCTCTCACAATGAGTCTCCTGTTCTCCAGGCCAGCGAGGGAAAAGATGAGACGTCCTTTCACCATTCTTGTTTGGACACTCTTGCATATTTCCTTTGATGGAGTTTTATCCGTCGCCTAATATTTTCCAGAAATTGGAGGCAGACGTGTCAGAGCGGAGGAAGAAAAATCTTCTCACACTGTCAATCCAAATGGTTTAATTTCACTCTGTTGCTGTAATGCTGGAGTATGTCATAATACATTCCTGTAGAGCAACAACTGCATTAGGCAACACACACACACACACACATCTGATTTGTATGCCACATGCATTTGGTTGGTGTGAAACACAAGCAGACAGAAACACTGTTAGAAGCAGAATGCGTGGATCTGAGGTGTCCTCATGCTATCGGACCTCACGCTGTATGTCCAGGTAAAGTCTGTTCTGTTTGTGGAAGTGAAAGAGAAGAGCAGACAGTGGTCTTCAACCACTCAGATTATTGCTGGATTTAAGCCATAAGGTATTAAGCCAAGAAGTACCTTTCACACATTTAGATATTGTGTATGTAATGCAAAGCCAAAGAATAGGAGGAAGTCCTTTTTATGATATGCTAACAGATTAGCAGGTGCATTAGCTTCCCCTCGTCCCCTTTAAAGCACTCGGAGATCCTGTCAAATTCTCAAAGGAGCCCGAAACAAAGGAGACTATATAACTGTCAAACTTCAGAACACCACAGCTAGAAATTAAACTAGAATATGAGCTCCATGGAACAAGAAAGAATACTATTTCAGCTATTATTCTGAATCTAATCTAATCTATTTGCATTAATAACATTTAGTGAAAAGATATAGTGACCACAGACACTTAAAACACTTTCATGAACAGCTTTAGAGAATACTGCTTTTTCAATACTAAATTATTATACTGGTTTATTGATCTTAATAAAGATTGATGGTTTAATTAAACTTAACATATTATAGCATGTTTTCTGGATACCTCCACTACTAGACTAATAAAAGTCCTGAATTGGCACTGATGCTTCCATGAAGAACCTTTAACATCCACGAAGCATTTGCACTGGACCAAAAGATTCTTTATATTGGAAAAAAATTCTTTAGGTTATTAAAATGATTCAAGAATTGATCACTGAATGGTTCTTTGGGAATCCAAAAATGGTTCTGGCATTGCTGCGAAATCCTCCTTTAGAACCTCTCACAGTGCACCGAGACAGATGAACATAGGTCAGTGAAACAAAGTCCTCAACTGAGTGGAACAAAGGTGTTTGAGTCCAGGAAGATTTTACACTGCCACTTTACACAGAAAAACATGACCAGGATAATCAGAACAGCTGAGGCCAAACTGTGTGGACGCAGCAAGTTCAAGTGTTTAAGATTGTGCTTCAAACAAACATCAGAATCAGAAAGCAGCTGCTCTCTTACAGTACTTTCAGAAGGCTGGTTTCTGTGGAAACGGCTCTATTTCCTTTGTGTTTACAGCTGGGGCTGGAAATATTTGTCCCAAATCAGTCATCTGGCCCGCGCCGTGCTGGCCGGGCTCTTCACGATCATCTATCATCATATATTACAGGAGTTCTTGTGAAATCTGAATCACAAAAGCTCTAGAAGCGGTCATCTCAAACATCACACTCCCTCCTCAAGCTTAAAGGAACAGCTCACCTAGAAACTAAACTTGTTTAGCCACTCTTATTTATGATTTCTGTCCATGCAATGAAAGACAGTGGGGTCCAAAACAACTGACTTAGATTTCCTCTTCAATGTGAGGGGGAGTAAATGCTTTGAATTTGCATTGGTGGGTGAAATACCCCTTTAAATGCACATTCTGAAGCTTTTCTCCTGCGTTTGGAGCAACGTGTCAAATATCAGCTGATTTCCAAGCAGAGAAACTGCAGTGTTATTGACGGCCAAGCCATATCTCAAAACATATTAAGTTCATCAACATAAATCGAGGTCAAGAATGCGATCCTTTGGCACACGTCCCGTTTGGACCGAGAATGAACAGCTCTGCGTTATTTTACTGATGGAACACAATACAGCTTTTGTGGACATGATGTCATCCTTAGGGAAGATTACTCTTCAGCGAATTTCGACCGAACAGAGTTACTGTGCCAACTATCTGTCATTATGAGGGTAATTGAGGTAAAGAAATGGGTTTAACCCTTTACGACCACCTTCTGTGACCTTGAGCTCCCTCACAAAGCTATGAACCTCACCTGGATACAGTGATGGAAACATGGAAAGTGACTTTCATAGTGCCTCAAAACTACTGTGGAAAAACAATATAAACACAGCTACAACGGACATAGAAATTCATATAAATGCATCTTAATAAATCATGATGCAGCAACAGTTTCTGAACGAGTTCTGCCATCTCAGAACTCAGAGAAAACCACATCAGAGCCAGAGTGCATCATCATCATCATCATCATCATCACGGCCGTCTCAGCTCAACCCGAGTCATTCATCATTCAGTCTCCCAGCGGCTCCTGTGCTGCTCGTGTTCACCTGTGGCCTACAGTCTGTTCTGAGAGTTTAGTGGGTCTCATTTCACCCTGAAACTATAGGTTCTGTTTTTTTAACAATAACAAAAATATCCCTTTATTGCACACCTACTTACAAAATACATGGACATCAAGCGTGCCCAGCCCTGTTCCTGGAGATCTACCTTCCTGCGAGGTCCAGCTCAACCCTGATCAAACACTAGACCAGCTAACGGAGGTCGTCAATAGCATTTGATAATTACAGACAGCTGTGTTTGATCAGGGCTGGAGCTGGACTCTGCAGGTGGTCACCCTGATGTATGTGAAATATTTGCTGTGTCTGAAAGCCTATCTGACTTGCTGCTCGCTGCCGTATGAGGCGATGACTCTGCTGGCAGCGTTTTTGCACGAAGGCACCTCATGAAAGTGATTTCAGACAGGCTTCTGAGGCAGAGTAACAGTTTAATGATCTACAACACAATAGAACGAGTTTTGGTGATAACTAAACGAATATTCAATTACTATATTTCTGATTTATTACTAGAAATAACATCAAAAGTGCAAAAAGTTAGTCAGAAATATACATTTACATACAAACTGACCACCTGACCATCTTTATTTTTCAGCTCAAAAGTCACGGAATGGAACGCACAGGATTGTGGGATGTCAAAGGCAGTGAAGGATACATCTATGCCGCCTTCAGAATTCGATCAGAAGAAGACAGGAAGTGAAGCAGAATTTGGATTCGGACATGCCTCGATGCCTCCCTGCCTTGGAAGGCTGCCTCCGAAGACCGCGTTTTAGAGTTTTCGGACGCAGCAACTGATTTGTACATGTACCGTTAAAGCAGCTCTGGCCCTCGAGTTCCACTGTCCTGCAGAGTTTAGCTCCAGCCGTGATCAAACTCACCTGCCAGGAACCTTCTAGTGACCCTGCAGGCCTTGATGAGCTTGTGAGGTGTGTTTGATCAGGGCTGGAGCTGGACTCTGAAAGTGGACCTCGAGGGTCAGAGCTGAGAACCCCAGCCTTAAAGAGACACGGTAAAACATGATATGGGAGAAACAAATAATATTTCAATGCTTTTGCTTTCACTAGGAAATCTTTTGCATTCCCCAAAGAACCTTTGTGTTCATTTGCAAAACTTTTATGATGAAAATAATATGAGGTGGAAGGAAAAGCGCACAGCTTCTCAGGGAAACGCAATACTTTTTTCACATTTTTAGAGAATTTTTGTGAGCGAACACAAAAGCATTAACATTGAATTTTTCCTGCCATCTCATTTTTTTCACCATCATGCCCCCTAAACAGCTCTGTAGATCTGAGATGAATCTTACATTTAGATTAGATTACAGCTTACAAAAACAGAAAGTGAACACAACATTAAAATAATGGAGTGGTCTGTGAAACAGATTAGCACAGGAACGGGACAGGTTCTTTGATAACCCCAGGATTGGACAGTTTGACTCGTTTATGCGAATCGATTCAGTCGAAGTTCATTTCTAAGAATCGGTTCAAAAACAGATCCAGCTAATATTTAATACCATGGCGTAATTACGTCATCCCGTGACCATGACACAGTTCACACGCTTTTCCCATTATGCTTTATTGATATGTGTTTTGTAAATGTATACGTGTTGCACTCATGATTAAAACAATACTTTAGAAACTAAATATTATCATTTACAATATGCTACTAAAATTATTTTACATCTCTCAACTACAAAAAAAAGAAAGAAAAAAAGTTTTGCGAGTAATAAAATGCTGTTGTTTATTAAAATCAACTCCTTTTCGTTTATTAGACAAACCTGTAATTGTCTCCATTATGTTTCATGTGTAACATTTCTGTTGTTAATCGGTTATTAAAGTAACAGATTTTCAGTTCACTCCAAGTACACGCAAAATCACACGACCAAAGCAACGCTGTGACGCGACGCGACGCGACGCGCGTCAAAAGAGTCGGTTCTCTGTTAAATGAGTCTCGAGAACCGCTCGGACCGATTCGTGCACAGCCTACCTCTAACTATTTTCTGCAGCTTGAATGAATGTATGAAGCATATAAACACGTTTGCTGTGATTTTCTGAAAATGTGACTGATGTGCCATACCTGAGTCAAAGTGCTGCGAGGCAGAGACAGAGGAGCAGAGGCACACAGTGATCAAACTCCAGCACCAGACTCTGCTGATCAGAAACACAGGTCAAGATGATGCGAGATGAATGAATGAAATATGTTAGCGCAGGGAGGAAAGCTCAGTCACCTCAGCAGCGATGAATCGCACGCTCGCCCCATGACGCGCGGTGGAGAAGGTGCAGCGCTCGCTCCGACAGAGACTTCTCCTGCAGCTCCACGTGAACAAAGGCAGTCTCAGTTCGACCAGAGTCCCTCAAACACTGAAATACGACTCCGAGCTGAAGCAGAGCTCCCACCTCCTCAAGCCTCCGCGTTCAGACTCGAACCCCTCACCTCACAAACACCAGCTTGACGTCCACGCCTTCTCCTGCATGATGCTGAGTGCAGTCTACATATGAAGTCTGTCTCGGCAGGTTATGCTGCATTATGTGCAAGTATTGTGCATCTACCAGAAGACAAAGATATAATGTACAGTAGTTTCAAAAACACACACAAAAGTGTATGGATCTCACTGCATCTGTTACTAAAATATTAAACCAAGTGTTATTTTCAAACAAGAGCTTTTCTCAGAGATCTGAATTTCTTTTCTAGTAGTACATGTAAGTTCTTAAGTTCATCTGTGTCCCAGCAGAGGACCGCAGCTGTCATTCATCACATTAACACGACCGCTTACATCTGAACTCCAGAAATCTTGAACAGTATGGAGAGACTGGGGCTAGCTGTCACACATGATGTTATCACATGAACCAACCATAAGGTCTATACAGATCTTTATTTAAAATAAAATAATAAATGAAATAAAACCATACTGTAATATACATAACAAAGTGAATTAACCAGAGGCCTTAAAAATAGTATTACGCACATAAATTACACATAAAATACATGAAAAACACAGTGATGACTGAAACTGTCCTTTATTGAAATCCTAAGTCACCTTATGTCTTATCAAGCACATGATCCACATGAAACACACTGGTATTTAAGACTGAGGCTGACGCGGGGCGGTCATCATGCCTCTGTGATCACTGCAGCATCTCAGCGCTGAATCATTTACAGTTACAAGCAATTATGTCCCATAACTGAAACGAGTCGTTAGTAGAGGTGCCAGCACTATCTCAGCTGCTCTAGAGAAACATCTTTCATCGCCAGGATCTGCTCATTTATTCAGCATTCACAGCTGCAGTATATCTGCCAGTCCTTCCTTAACCTGCTGATTCTGAGGCCGTGAGAGAGGCGCTCACAGCTTTGATAACGTCCACTGAGCTGGAGTCGTGATGTATTTTTAAATGTGTGCTGGACATGCATAGGAGGGATTGCATGCACTCTTTTATTGGATGCTATTCATTTATTTAATGGCCATTACCTGCAGCTGTGTAACACTTAAATCACCAGACATGTCTCACGTGAGTAAACACCTGATTCTAGAGGAGTTTGCAGACAGCTGAGAACATCTGATGGTGTATTGCTTCAATAGTGAATGTGGTAATTCTCAGAGGATCTGCTTTTTTTTTTTTTTTTTAGTTTTGAGAATGACAGGGACTTTCCTAAAATCGCTGGCCAGTTTTAAGGGTGCTACACCATCTCAGCAACAAATAGGAAACATATTTTGTGCTTATAAATATTCAAATTTGATGCATTAAAATGGGTATATATTTTATGGATGATGACATTATGCAAACTATCGGTAAAAGCTTAGCGGCAGCACATTTCCCAAACTTTTTTGTGAATTTTTAACTTTTCTGATTAAAACAAAATAAATAAATAAATGTGTGGTGCTACATGGCACTGGTTTTGGCTTCCCTCATAAGTGAAACAGCTTCAATTCAATTCAGTTCAAGCTTTTAAATGGCTTCAGAAGAACTGAAATGAACATTTTACAGTGTTCTTTGAGCTTGATAGTCCATTAAGGAATAGTTCAGCCAAAAATGAGAATGTGCTCACCTCAGACCATCTAAGATGTAGATGAGTTTGTGTCTTCATCAGTTTTGGAGAAATGTAGCATTGCATCATGTGCTCACCAACGGATCTTCTGCAGTGAATGGGTGCCGTCAGAGTGCCTTCACTGGAGGAAGTGTTATTATGGATTATGGATTCATCTTAATGCTGGATGTGTTTCATCTTTTGTCTTCTCCAGATGTTAACTGATGGACTGGAGTGCTGTGGATTACTTGTGGATTATTGTGATGTTTTTATCAGCTGTTTGGACTCTCATTCTGACGGCACCCATTCACTGCAGAGCATCCATTGCTGAGACACTGATGCAGTGCTACATTTCTACAAACCTGATGAAGAAACAAACCCATCTACATCTCGGATGACCTGACAGTGAGCACATTTTCAGCTAATGTTCATGTTTGGCTGAACTATTCCTTTAGTAGTTTCATAGAAAAGAGCAGCATGAACATTCCCCAAAATATCAAGATGTGTTCTAAAGAAAAAAGAAAAAAGAAAGTCTTCCTTGCCTTGAAACAACATGACGGTGAGTAACTGATGACAGTATTTTTATTTCTGGATGAACTCTCCCTGGTAGTCTGGCTAATGGAATTGAGTTGAGACCAAGTTTTTTTTTTATTATTGTCTAAACAAGACATTACTCAGTGTGAGGGGACCTTGTACAAACACTGACTTTGTGTTGAGGATTTCTTCACTTTGACTCATTCCCTTTGAGGTCAACGCAATAGATGAGTTCATTTGTGCTGTTATTAGATGTCTAGGATCCGTGCAGCAGAAGCAAAGAATCTTCTGACTCTATCTAGTCCTCATCCGTCATCACCTGTGAGGTTAAGAAGATAAATGGAGAGTGAAATTCCTGTTGTCCAGCGACGCAGGTCCTGATAAACCTTACGAACCCTCGTCCGACACAGACCCGCGGCTCTGACAGACTCGAGAGCTCCTGTGTTCAGAGGATTTCTGACTGAGGTCAGTGCATCATGCCGCTGAGGTGCCAGTCTGCGTAACTGCTAACCTGGAGCTGATCCACACTTGACTCAGTCTGTAAGACATCATATCTGCAGCACACAGCATCTGGGACACTTTGAGTCTGATGGGCTTGTGTCTCAAAATCAACACACGCTGTCTGACATGTCAAGGCAGCTCCAGTGATTTTCTCATTAAAACAAACTGAAAGCATACAGTTCTGGACCCTGGATCACAACCACGTCAGTTTCTGAACGATTCTGAAACTACACGTCCTTTCATCAGTGAGATATTTAGTTAAGTTCTAAGGCAGGGACTCGCTCTGGGCTTCAGAAAGTAGGTTAACTTGCTGAAGGAAAGATCTCCATGGCAATATGGTGCTGTTGTATGAAAATAATGCGGCGTGAGTGTGAGAGGGAGATGGGCGCGTGGGTGGCTCGTCTCAAGCAGTGGAGCTCCAGCGTGACTCAGCGCTGATTCAGTCCTGAGAACGGTGCTGGAAACTCATGCATTCTTTCATTTTCTGTAGAGGCTTGACAGATGTTTAAAGAGAGATTCTAGAGGCCATTCAGTTCAGATTCTGGAATCACCTTTGATGAGTGAAAAAGAAGCACATTTTGGCATAACAGTACTTTTAACAAAATATATATATATATATACTTTAATAGAATTTACTCATCTGAATGTATTTCAAACTGTAATGTTTTCAGACTCTTAATTACATATTGATTGCAATTAAATGAAGATGTAGTTTACATTTATATGAAATGCAAGTAGCTGAATTTGAGTGTTTTTTACTCACTTAAGCAGGACATCTTTATATTTAATTTCATAATTACTTCTGTTGTCTTTCAGATATGGTACTGCTGAATGTACTTTTATGGTAAATATACTTAAGTGTCATTTCTATTTAAATATATTTGTAATGATGAAGCTGTAATTTAGTACATTTAACTTTAAATGTAATATCCAGTAGCACACTGCAGTTAAATGATAATCAAGTACAGTGCATCTGCTTTATTATGTTAGTCAACGCATCAATATAAGTGAACCTCTTTAAAGCATGAGAAATTACTATTCACACGATTCAAAATGTAAACATTTTGACACTATTTTATATTTGACAAAAGTGTCTATCTTTAAGTCACTTAAGTGGCCTTTTATTTCATTTATATTATATTATCTGCAAGAAGTTTTTATGAAGTACACTACAAGTGCACATTCAATACAATAAAGCACACTTCTTTTTCATGAAGGTACAAATAAAACTATGATGTCCTTAAAGCCACAAATGAAGACCAGAACATGACAGCAGCCAATAAATCTGAGCAAAAGCTAATAAATGATCACGTGACGTGTGTGGCTGTTTGAGTGACTCAGAATAGTGGTTTATTTCAGTTCTGGCTGACTCCTGTAGGCTCTCCTGCTGTTCAGAGTCCGTCTGGAACATGGTGAGATCTTCATTGATGTGCAGACGGACCACCCACAGCCTCTGTGTTATCAGCTGCTACTGAGCTGAAGTGAGCAGAGGATTCAGCAGACACCTTTACATCGGACACCATCACATCCCCGTCTGAAACGCTCCAAAACCACCAGCAACTGCAAACTATTTATTCATTTAGGAGAACTTTATGGGTTTATATATTCATTTAGTTTGAGCTTTTTTTGGTACACAAAATGGTACACACGTGGTAATTATCAGCAAGTACAACAACAGATGTAACATTTCTTCCAAATAATCATGCATTCAGTAATTCCAGTGAAGTAAGAGAACAATTAAACGGCCCAAACACAATTAGGGTTTTTCCTGAAAAGGTCACACAGTAAACGGAGGAGGAGGAGGACTGTTGATCCACTCCACAGGAGAGAAGACTTTACGTTTACACATCGCTTTTCACACAGTCACCACACACACACACACACACACACACACACACACACACACTCTCACACACTCACAGACTCACACACACACACACACACACACACACTCAGTCATCACACACACACACACACACACACACACACACACTCAGTCATCACACACACACACACACACCACACACACACACACACACACACTCAGGCACCACACACACACACACACACACACACACACACACACACACACACACTCACACACAGTCACCACACACACACACACACACACACACACACACTCACACACAGTCACCACACACACACACACACACACACACACACACACACACACACACACACACACACACACACACACACACACACACACACACTCAGTCACCACACACACACACACACACACACACACACACACACTCACACACAGTCACCACACACACACTCACACACAGTCACCACACACACACACACACACACACACACACACACACACACACACTCAGTCACCACACACACACACACACACACACACACACACACACACACACACACACACACACACACACACACACACACACACACACACACACACACACGCACGCACGCACACACACACACACACACACACACTCACACTCACTCACACACACACACACACACACACACACACACACACACACACACACACTCACACACACACACACACACACACACACACACACACACACACACACACACACACACACACACTCACACACAGCTTTTACAGCTCTTCTCGTGCAGACTGACGAATGCGACACAGGGAATTACTGCCATTCGTCATCTTTGGCACTTCTGATAAGCTGTATAGTAAAATCCTCCTCCAGGCCAAACCTTTCCTTTGTACTTGAGCAATATGAGTTCATACACTAGTCTGGAGTAAGTGAGTGTTTCTGAAAGAAGTCTCTTCTGCTCACCAGAGCTGCATTTATACAGTAAAAACAGTGAAATATTATTTGTGTAAAACAGCTGTTTTTATCTGTTAAAATGTAATGTATTTCTGTGATGCGCAGCTGTATTTTCAGCATCATTACTCCAGTCTTCAGTGTCACATGATCTTCAGAAATCATTCTAATATGATGATTTGCTGCTCAAGAAACATTTCTGATTATTATCAATGTTGAACACAGTTGTGCTGCACAATATTTCTGTGGAAACCGTCATGCATAGAAATGATTTGTAACATTATAGATGAATGAATTCCATTATTTAGCATCACTGCATCACTGAGCAGTCCTCTAAAGCTGTGGATCTGTTCTCTATCTTTCCTGCAGTTCCCTGCACTGTTCTTCACTCCTCACAGCTGCTCTGTTTGACTTCTGCGGTCATGCTACATGGTCAAAGTATGTGGACACCTGTACAGTAGGGTCTCATGTACACACTGAATATGTCATTTTGGCATGAATGTCTCCCTGCGCAGCTGTAACAGCTCTCAGAGATGATGAAGATAGCTGGAGGGATTCGCTCTGGATCAGAATCATCAGCTCGGGGTTTTCAAGTTCATTTACACCAGATCCAGTCCATTATTTTTTATGGATCTTACTTATGGTCAAAATGCAATAGTTCTGGCCATGCAGTGTATCAGCACACGAGTCACTGCTGCTAGGAGCCAAACATGCTGGCAATTAATGTTTACATAAAACCATCATGAAGTAAATGCAGCCAGTTATTTTTGAAAGTGATGTGTAATCATCTGGAAGGGTATTTGGTACTGACCCTATCATTTCTGCATAACAATAAATTAAATAAAAACGACACAACCTCTGATTGTATGAGTCTATAACAAGATCATTAGGACTATTTAAAAGCAGTTTCCTGTATTTTAACTGGTTTTTAGAATAATGTACACGTGTGAGAGGCGAGGCTGTGCGGAAGCCCTTCTATGGTTTACAGTTTTTTACGATTGCTTACACACTAAAATTAAACTTTCCCCACAATTAGCAAAACCTTACACTCAAGGAGCAAAACACAAGGCTAGATTTGCACAACTGTGAGCACATTGTCAGCTTCACACTATTTGCAAAACATTACACACACTTGTATACATCAGACACAGAAGTATATCATGATGTCACTTCCTTGCAGTTCCAAAGCACTGACTGTCAAACTACCACACCTATGAGCCAATCTGTTAAACACAGCCATCAGGTGCACAAACACGTGATTGCCAAATTGTAGACACACCAATCAGGTTTAAGCACTATAAAAATGAAGCAGGTAGGTTCACCTGCCTTCAACCAAAATGGAAGGAGTCAGAAGAAGAGTGAGGGTGAGAGGAGGAGTACACCGAGGAGAAGGAGGTAGAGGAAGAGGCAGAGGCCGAGGAAGACCTGAAGCAGGAGGAGAATGTGCACAAAGAAGATGACCAAACTTATCAAATGACATTTGTGCAACACTAGTGGACCATGTTGTGAAGCACGGATTGACGCTGAGGGAGGCTGGACTGAGAGTTCAGCCTAATCAGAATCAGAATCAGAATCAGAATCAGCTTTATTGCCAGGTATGTTTACACATACGAGGAATTTGTTTTCGTGACAGAAGCTTCTGCAGTGCAACAGAATGACAGCGACAGAACAAAAACACATAATAAAAGAATAAAAAATAGAAATAAGTAGGTAAGGAATGACAATATACAAATTGACAATTGTATGTGCAGGTATATTATGTGCAAAAATTTAAGTGTACACTAAGTATGTGTGTTAGATAAATAAGTGCATGTGTATATAAATATAAATAGTGTTGTGTGTTCCACAGTTATTGTCAAGTGTTCATGAGATGGATTTTCTGAGGGAAGAAACTGTTCCTGTGTCTGGCCGTTCTGGTGCTCAGAGCTCTGTAGCGTCGACCAGATGGCAACAGTTCAAAGAGGAAGTGTTCTGGATGTGAGGGGTCCAGAGTGATTTTGACAGCCCTTTTTGCTCACTCTGGATAAGTACAGTTCTTGAATAGAAGGGAGGGTTGTACCGATGATTCTCTCAGCAGTCCGGACTACCCTCTGTAGTCTTCTGAGGTCAGATTTGGTAGCTGAGCTGAAGCAGACAGTTACTGAAGTGCAGAGGACGGATTCAATGATGGTGGAGTAGAACTGTTTCAGCAGCTCCTGTGGCAGGTTAAGCTTCCTCAGCTGGCAAAGGAAGTACAACCTCTGCTGGGCCTTTTTAACAATGGAGTCAATGTGAGTGTCCCACTTCAGGTCCTGAGAGATAGTGGTGCCCAGGAACCTGAATGACTCCACTGCAGTCACAGTGCTGTTCATGATGATAAGTGGAGGGGGGTTTCTCCTGAAGTCCACGATCATCTCCACTTTTTGGAGAGTGTTCAGCTCCAGGTTGTTGAGAGTACACCAGACAGCCAGCTCATTAACCTCCTGTCTGTAAGCAGACTCGTCACCGTCCTGAATGAGACCGATGAGTGTGGTGTCGTCTGCAAACTTCAGGAGCTTGACAGAGGGATCATTAGATGTGCAGTCGTTGATGTACAGGGAGAAGAGCAGTGGGGAGAGAACGCAGCCCTGAGGAGCTCCAGTGCTGATTATATGGGTGCTGGATATGTATTTTCCCAGCCTCACTAGCTGTTGCCTGTCTGTCAGGAAGCTGTTGATCCACTGACAGACGGAGATGAACACGGAGAGCTGAGTTAGTTTGGGCAGGAGGAGGTTTGGAATGATAGTGTTATAGTTTTTCTCAATTTCTTAAACACATTTCTTGAAACTATGCCTCATATTCTCAAAACAGTTAACACAAATTCATAACGTCTCACCCAATTACCCAAACAACCTATTTTCAGGTCAAAATGAAGCTCTACACTCAAAACCATTCACTCTTACTGAAAAACCAAACTTTGCCCTCAGACATCACACATAAGCCCTCAAAAACACACACACTACAACATAGTCTTACACACTGGTGAGATAAATTCAAAACAATACTACAAAAACCAAAACCAAAAAACAGTAATAAGTTGTTGCTTGTGGTTCTCCCCCTCAAGGAACTTTTCACATGATGAACACATGTGTATACATTTGCACATTTTCTATTCCTTAATGTACTGTACAGTACAATACACCAAACAACAACAAAAAAATATTCTGCCCCAGCATCACATCTTTGGTCTGGGACAGACATCACAGGCTATACTGGCCCGAGCCAGGCAGCGGGGGTGAAATCCTCTCGCATGACTGATCCACCCTGTCACACATCAACTGTAATGTCTAGTCAGGCTTCTTCCATTCCATCGTCTCTGTGTCCTACAATAATAGAAGTACTGATTTTACAAAAGTACTTTTTACAAAATGGAAGCAGACAGAAACTCTATCTGTATGTAAGGCAATTTGATGCATGTGTTGTAACAGAATACAGCTCTTAAAAGTTACAGTAGAGTACACTGAGGTACATCTACCTGTTTTCCTCCCTGAATGTTCTTATGATCGAGGCGACGGTGAAGCAACTTAAGTTTGGCTGAACTCATTGCCCAGCCTCGCTCATAGTCATAGCATGGACAAGGACATGGTCAACTAGTGGCACAAATTTCATCTGAGACTCCTCATCTCCTTGCCTCCCATCCTCATCCTCCTCCTCTTTCTCTTCCTTCACCTCTTCCTCCACTCCTTACTGCTCTTGCTCATCCTCTTCCTCCTCTCTGGTGTCCTCGACCTTTTCAATCACGTCTCTCTGGATCCATTGTTCCAAAACTGAATGAACTGAATGGGGCTCTTTTATCTATCTATTGAAGGTTCTGACTGGTGTGTGATAAATTTTGACTCTTAGTGTTTCCACGTGGGTATCTGTATGCTAATTGAGCTCAAGTTATGCTGACTTGAGTGGACAATATTGAATGCTAGTGCTTTCTAAATGACCACAGGGTGTAAGCACTGAGAAATGTAGGGATTTGTGTGTAGAGTTTTGCAGTAAGAGTTCATCAAATCTGACTCATGTGTTAAAGCAGGGGAATAGTGTTTATAGTTCAGCAAAATGGGTGTGCTTTCTGAAAAATGGCGTTATGGTCTTGAAATTTTAGCTCAAAAGCCTGCTTATAGTGTTTAAGCAATCGAGAAAAACTGTATGATCGAGGCGATGGTGAAGCAACTTAAGTTTGGCTGAACTCATTGCCCAGCCTCGCTCATAGTCATGCATGGGCAAGCACATGGTCAACTAGTGGCACAAATTTCATCTGAGACTCCTTGTCTCCTTGCCCCTCATCCTCGTCTTCCTCATCTTCCTCTTCCTCTTCCTTCACCTCTTCCTCCACTCCTTACTGCTCTTGCTCATCCTCTTCCTCCACTTCCTCCTCTCTAGTGTCCTCGACCTTTTCAGTCACGTCTCTCTGGATCCATTGTTCCAAAACTGAATGAACTGAATGGGGCTTTTTTATCTATCTATTGAAGGTTCTGACTGGTGTGTGATAAATTTTGACTCTTAGTGTTTCCACGTGGGTATCTGTGTGCTAACTGAGCTCAAGTTATGCTGACTTGAGTGAACAATATTGAATGCTAGTGCTTTCTAAATGACCACATGGTGTAAGCACTGAGAAATGTGGGGATTTGTGTGCAGAGTTTTGCAGTAAGGGTTCACCAAATCTGACTCATGTGTTAAAGCAGGGGAATAGTGTTTATAGTTCAGCAAAATGGGTGTGCTTTCTGAAAAATGACGTTATGGTCTTGAAATTTTAGCTCAAAAGCCTGCTTATAGTGTTTAAGCAATCAAGAAAAACTGTACAGGCCGAGCTGAAGTCAACAAACAGGATCCACACATAAGTCTCTGGTCTGTCTAGGTGTTGCAGAACATAATGCAGTCCAGTGTTTACTGCGTCGTCCACAGACCGGTTTGCTCTGTAGGCAAACTGAAGAGGATCCAGCAAGGGTCCAGTAATGTCCCTCAGGTGGGCCAGTACCAGTTTGTCAAATGACTTCATGACCACAGATGTTAAAGCCATTTAGTCCTGTAATTTTGGATTTCTTTGGGATGGGGATGATGGTGGAGCGTTTGAAGCATGAAGGGACTTCACACAAGTGCTCCAGTGATCTGTTGAAGATCTGTGTGAAGATGGGGGCCAGCTGGTCAGCACAGGATTTCAGACATACTGGTGTAACACATTCTGGGCCTGGTGCTTTTTTCCTTTTCTGCTTCCGGAAGACCTGGCGCACCTCCTCTTCGCTGATCTGAATTGCAGGTGTTGGGGAGAGGGGGGATGCAGGAGTTGTGAATGGTGAGAACGGTTGTTTGGATAGGCATTCAGGGCAGGTGATGGGTGTTCTTTCAAACCTGCAGTAAAACTCATTCAGATTGTCTGGCAGTTGTTGATTCTCCACAGTGCTGGGGGATGGTGTCTTGTAATTGGTGATCTCTTTCAGACTTTTCCAGACTGATGCTGAGTCCTTAATTTTCCAGAATAATTCCTCTTTGGCACTTTGATCTCCTTTTTCCAGTGTGTATTTAGCCTGTTTATACAAGACATTGTCCCCCTTCCTGTTAGCACCTTCTTTGGCCTGACGGAGCTGTCTGAGTTTTACAGTGAACCATGGTTTGTCATTGTTGTAAGTTAGATGAGTCCTGGTAGGAGTACACATATCCTCACAGAAACTGATATTTGATGTTACAGTCTCTGTGAGCTTGTCCAGATCGGTGGCAGCAGCCTCAAAAACACTCCAATCAGTGAGGTCAAAACAAGCTTGTAAATCCTGCTCTGCTTCATTAGTCCATCTTTCTACAGTCCTTACTACAGGTTTAGCTGATTTTAGTTTCTGCCTGTAGTTCGGTATAAGATGAACCAAACAGTGATCAGAACATCCCAAAGCTGCTCGTGGAACAGAGTGATATGCATCTTTTATTGTGGTGTAACAGTGATCCAATATATTACTGTCTCTGGTTGGACATGTGATGTGCTGTCTGTATTTTGGCAGTTCACAGGAGAGATTTGCTTTATTAAAGTCCCAGAGAATGATTAGAACAGAGTCCGGGTGTTGTTGTTCTGTCTCTGTGATCTGATCAGCGATCTCAGCGTATCTTAGCAGATATACAGTGGCATCTGTCATAAGGACTTTATGACAGGAAAAGAGGTAAAAGAAGATCTGTCTACAGTTACAGTAATCAGCCGCTTATTGTATGCACCATATCAGCACTTGTGATACCCCTTCCTGAGACATTGTACAGTAAGTTACATGTATTATTCTCTACATAGGATTGAGGATCAGGAACGACAAGGAGGAAGGGGGCCCATATTCACGCAAGAACAAGAGAGAGAGATAATAAACATGGTTTTGGCCAATAATGCTATCAGGCTCAGAGAACTACAAGCAAACATTATCGGTGACCATGCCATTTTCAATAATGTCCATCAGGTCTCTCAGTCAACACTGGCATGCATCCTGAAAAGACATCAGGTTCAAATGAAACAACTTTATCGAGTGCCTTTTGAGCGGAATTCAGAGAGGGTCAAACAGCTGCGGCATGAGTATGTGGTGGTTTGTATTGTTCACTTTAGCACTGTGATGTTGCATACTCCACACATTACCTTTTTACATTGACTGTAATATACTAGACCTATCCTGAACTACACAATGTTGTCTTTCATTGTATTTCAGAGAGTTTTGCAGATGGATGCTGAGGAAATCCTGCATGAATTCATATATATTGATGAGGCAGGGTTGAACCTCACAAAAGTAAAAAGGAGAGGCAGAAATATCATTGGCCACAGGGCTATAATCAATGTCCCAGGGCAACGTGGGGGTAACATCACCCTTTGCGCTGCCATTTCACAGCATGGGGTTCTCCTCCGTCATGCCAAAATGGGCCCTTACAACACACCTCACATTCTCACATTATTGGACCGATTGCACCACATCATCACAGCAGGTAATGAAATGCACCAGATACAATACACTGTCATCTGGGACAATGTGTCATTCCACCACTCTGCTTTGGTCCAGAACTGGTTTCAACACCATCCACAGTTGACAGTACTATACTTTCCACCATACTCTCCATTTCTAAACCCTATCGAAGACTTTTTCTCTGCATGGCGGTGGAAGGCTTACGATCTCCAGCCCCAGGCTCAGGTACCCCTCATTCAGACCGTGGAGGACTCCTGTGACCAAGTCGACGCCGCAGCCGTGCAAGGATAGATTCGACATTCAAGACGTCAGTCAGTTTTTTCTGATTATTTTTCAGAATCAGAAATCAGAATCAGAAAGAGCTTTATTGCCAAGTATGCTTGCGCATACAAGGAATCTGTTTTAGTGATATAAGCTTCCAGTACACAGAGACAACAACACACAGTCCAAAAAAAAATTAAATTAAATTAAATTAAAAAAAAACCTTTGCAAACAAATAAGTGTATAAACAATTGTGCTATAAATGATAATGGAATAGAATAGAGTGAGATGCAGGGATGTACTAGGATGGAGCAGTAACAAATAAATAGGATATTGCATATTTTTATTGCATGTGTGGAGAACATTTAACTGTTCATGAGGTAGATTGTCTTGGGGAAGAAACTGTTCTTGTGCCTGACTATCCTGGTATTTGCGGCTCTGAAGCACCGGCCAGATGGCAAAAGTTCAAAGATGGGGTAACTTGGATGTGAGGGATCCAGAGTGATTTTCTGTGCCCTTTTCCTCACTCTGGATGTATACAGTTCTTGAAGGGTGGGCAGGGGAGCACCAATAATCCTTTTTATGGTTGTTGTTATTTACTGTAATTGTAACCTGTACTGGATACAGTATTTTATGTTTGTCTGTTGTTTGCTGAGCTAACAGTGTCATGCACACTACTGTAGTAGCATGACAACTGGGACATGTTTTGTGGTGATTCTCCATGTTGACTGATTTGGGTATATGGTGAGAAATCAATGATATTTTCCTCAGTCTGCAGCATTGGTCTTGTGTAGTGTTTGGTGAACTATTGTATAGTTTCACTTTCTCTGTGTACTTCATTTACAGTACTCTAATCACTGAGAATTAGACTTGCTAAAAGTGTTTACAAACATTATAAAAACAGTTATTAGTTTCTCTCTGAAACAAATCCTCTATAGTTTACGCTATAAAAACATCAATCCAAAAACGAATTAATCTAAGGTGAAGCTGATGCCTACCTCTCTCATTCGGCACGAATCCAAATGTTTCCATATTCCCGACATATCTGGATGCTAAAATATTATTTATTATATAGTGTTTGTACTTTCATCAACATAAAACATTATTCTTCACATCGGCTTTATCAGCACAGTGAGGCGCGGTCACGCTGAACGCAACACATTCTGTACAATGGAGCAGTGTAACTTTATTTGTTTCTTTAACTGTATTTTATTTTGATAATGAACAGGCTTCAATATAGCAAAATTATGTTGTGTGTGCGCGTAAGACGTCAGTGCGATGGTCATACCAATGCTGGTTATACAGAAGCAAGACATTATTCAAAGCTGTCAAAATAAAGTAAAATACTCTCTGCTGTTTCGTTTTCCTTTCCGAAAACTTTGGAACATTTCACAATGAACCGTAAATTAGCACATTTTTTAATTTTATTTCATTAATCTGTCAATATGATTTAAGTGAAATATATTTAGTGTATACAGGTGCTGGTCATATAATTAGAATATCATCAAAAAGTTGATTTATTTCACTAATTCCATTAGTGAAATAAAGTGAAACTTGTATAATTATATTCATTCATTACACACAGACTGATATATTTCAAATGTTTATTTCCTTTAATTTTGATGATTATAACTGACAACTAAGGAACATCCCAAATTCAGTATCTCAGAAAATTTGAATATTACTTAAGACCAATACAAAGAAAGGATTTTTAGAAATCTTGGCCAACTGAAAAGTATGAACATGAAAAGTATGAGCATGTACAGCACTCAATACTTAGTTGGGGCTCCTTTTGCCTGAATTACTGCAGCAATGCGGCGTGGCATGGAGTCGATCAGTCTGTGGCACTGCTCAGGTGTTATGAGAGCCCAGGTTGCTCTGATAGTGGCCTTCAGCTCTTCTGCATTCTTGGGTCTGGCATATCGCATCTTCCTCTTCACAATACCCCATAGATTTTCTGTGGGGTTAAGGTCAGGCGAGTTTGCTGGCCAATTAAGAACAGGGATACCATGGTCCTTAAACCAGGTACTGGTAGCTTTGGCACTGTGTGCAGGTGCCAAGTCCTGTTGGAAAATGAAATCTGCATCTCCATAAAGTTGGTCAGCAGCAGGAAGCATGAAGTGCTCTAAAACTTCCTGGTATATGGCTGCGTTGACCTTGGACCTCAGAAAACACAGTGGACCAACACCAGCAGATGACATGGCACCCCAAACCATCACTGACTGTGGAAACTTTACACTGGACCTCAAGCAACGTGGATTGTGTGTCTCTCCTCTCTTCCTGCAGACTCTGGGACCCTGATATCCAAAGGAAATGCAAAATTTACTTTCATCAGAGAACATAACTTTTGACCACTCAGCAGCAGTCCAGTCCTTTTTGAAGCGAGAAGCTTCTGACACTGTCTGTTGTTCAAGAGTGGCTTGACACAAGGAATGGACAGCTGAAACCCATGTCTTGCATACGTCTGTGTGTAGTGGTTCTTGAAGCACTGACTCCAGCTGCAGTCCACTCTTTGTGAATCTCCCCCACATTTTTGAATGGGTTTTGTTTCACAATCCTCTCCAGGGTGTGGTTATCCCTATTGCTTGTACACTTTTTTCTACCACATCTTTTCCTTCCCTTCGCATCTTTATTAATGTGCTTGGACACAGAGCTCTGTGAACAGCCAGCCTCTTTTGCAATGACCTTTTGTGTCTTGCCCTCCTTGTGCAAGGTGTCAGTGGTCGTCTTTTGGACAACTGTCAAGTCAGCAGTCTTCCCCATGATTGTGTAGCCTACAGAACTAGACTGAGAGACCATTTAAAGGCCTTTGCAGGTGTTTTGAGTTAATTAACTGATTAGAGTGTGGCACCAGGTGTCTTCAATATTGAACCTTTTCACAATATTCTATATTTCTGAGATACTGAATTTTGGATGTTCCTTAGATGTTCCTAAGAAATAAACATTTGAAATATATCAGTCTGTGTGTAATGAATGAATATAATATGCAAGTTTCACTTTTTAAATGGAATTAGTGAAATAAATCAACTTTTTGATGATATTCTAATTATATGACCAGCACCTGTATGCTTATATTCCTTTTTATGTAAGCCTACAGTTTTTCTGTTTTCTCCTTTCACAGAAGCGCTGCAGGTGCGTGTGATCTGTTGAATTCATCTTACACTATCCTCAGATAAACTGTAAGGGCAGTGCATTGCCATTATGACTTACCTATGATGAGTTCACAGCTGAGCGGACATTTCACTCGTTGGCTTCAGCGTCACATCTGCATAGTACTGCTGGAATTCGTGATTGGTTGACAGCAAATTTCAGGAACAATAAAATAATGTTATTAACCGGTTAATGGCCATTTCAAATTTTCGATTTTGTTCGGAACTATAAAATTTAATTTTGTTTCTGGTTCTGTTCCTGTCAAAATTTCATTCGTTTCCGGTTTTTGTTTTCGTACCTTGAACCGGTTCAGATCCCTGCTTTTGAATGTGTGTATATAGCCTGACTTCGTCATACTCATATTCTAGGCAGAATGTGAGTCTGATACTGCTCCATTGCACTTGAATTATGGGGCGTGTCTTAACCGAACCAGTAAAAAAAAAACTCAGCACTCAATTGGATAGACCTACAACCAATCAGAACAACGCAGTAAGTGACGTATGTTGAGCAACGCATAGAGTTCAACTGCACGCACGCACGCTGGAACTGGAAGAAGTAGGAAAGTAATGAGTGTAAATGATCTTTGCCGCTGTTGTAAAAAGAATTTAAGAATTCGCGGAGTACTTACAAGCACGAATAACATTTTTGAGAGAAACACAAAAGGTGCATGTATATACGAACAAGTTCTCTGTTTAGGATTAGATCTCGACAATAATGAAAATAAATCTTATCGCATTTGTCGGCCCTGTCTCAACTTTATTACACGGTTGCAACGCGACTTGATTAACTTTAAAAAAATGGAAAGACGACGAAAGAGACAAGGCTGAAGAAGGGTGTTCATCTGAGGCTTCAGAGAAAAGAGATCGTGAGCCTACCTTCCAAGACGCCCTATCTTACGTAACCGCAGATAGCCTGTCCATCATCGATTAAAGCCCGCCCTGGCAATTTGATTGGCTCAGCCTTCTGGGAGCCGAGCATAATTACTCCTCAATGGATCGAGTCCAGACCGAACTTCCCGTCCAAAAAATGTTGTGGGCGGGGTTCGGGCTGGCACCCAGGCTAGTGTGTATATGCATCCTATACAAAATCATTATTGAATAAGGACATTAAAATCTTTTTATCGTCTTATTTTGTGCTAATTACATTTTTCTGTGTCATTTTAAGGTGCTGCCTCTTTAATGTTAAAACAGTAGGCTATACGATGGATTGAGACTGCGCTACAGTCCTTTAGTTTGACTCATTCTCTGTTGTAGCAGCAGCTCCTTTGCTGGTTTTAATACTTCCAGATTCTCAGCTGGTCTCACTAACCATGACTACATCACACCAACAATGATGCATTCCAAAAACCCTGTACCTACAGTGTGTGTGGGATTCTTCTAGAAGCCGTCTGATCCAGCCGAGCCTGGGTCAGTGATCTGGATCTCACAGACTTCAGCAGAGCAGACTCACAGAGACCTGTGCCGGATTACAGCTCACTGATGTCATGGAATCACACGCGTGTGGCTCTGTGGAAACATGTAGCTGGATGAGTTTAACCACAGCGAGAGGGAAATACCCAGCAATAACTAAAGGAGCCCTTGTCTGCAGTTAAAGGTAACTCCCTCATGGCAAAACACACTGGCACAAACTAAACCAACCACATCCACAGGGAGGTCATACATTCTCTGAAAAAAAGAAGAAAGAAAAAGTAGAAAAGCTGTCACTGGGACAGAATCCTTTCAAAAGGCACACCTTTGGACCTTATTTACCCCTGAAGTGTTTTACTTGTGAAAGGAGACGTTACAGTGACAGCGTTTGTGCCTTGTTTTATTGTACAAACACACACTTAACTGGAATATTCAGTACTTTCTTATTTTACATTTTCATTTGTTTCCAAATTTCCAATTTTTTGTTTGCATTAATTAGCCACATGTTATGGAAGCCCATTTCTGTCATGTTATTAAAAAAGAAAAGAAAAGAAAAAAAGCCAGAAATGTGAGATAGAAACCAAATATTGAGATGTAAATGTACAGTTCTGAGAAGAGAACTCTGTATTGCAAAATATAAACAACTCAGAACAGGGTGTGACAAAGAAAGAAAGACAGAAAGAAAGAACAAGAGAAAGAAAGAGAGAGAAAGAAAGAAAGACAGAAAGAAAGAACGAGAGAAAGAAAGAAAGAAAGAAAGAAAGAAAGAAAGAAAGAAAGAAAGAAAGAAAGAAAGAAAAATGTATCTCTTTTATTTTATCGTATTTTTTCCATAGCATGTAAGACCCTTCATGAATGCAAATTTTGTGATCTTAACTATAGGATAAAACGTTCTAGCTGTTCAAAGAGCAGATTTACATTAACAATATTCCTGACTGAAGGCATTCTGCATATCATTATACAAACACATTTTGGAAAAACTTCCCTCAAACCATCTAAACAAAGCAAGACTGTGTTTGTGTCACACCCTGTTTCATTTCTCACAAGTCTTTTCACTTATGTAAATGCGTGCATATTTCCAAGCTTTTGAAATCATTTTAATATGTTCCATGCAATAGTTTTTCATTTTTCCATGTGAATTTAAAGGGATTTTCAGAAACTGGTGACAGAATGAGTTGCTCTTCCCATCACAGCTTGCATCACAGAGATGAAAATAACTGCAAAGAACAACAGACTAAACACGGCCTGAAGCTCATGAAATCAAACGCATATCAGAGAACATTCTGATGTTGAGTTGATGTGCATCTATATGGTTCTGCACAGTCAGTTTAACACACTCATACAGTAAATGATGCCAGGAGAAACACGATGAAGTAATTACTCATGCACTGGGAAACTGCTGATGTGATGCGTCAGAGGAACGCGCTCATTAGATCCCAAGAGGCCTTCAGGCTCTTTCACAATAATGTACATGTTTCTCATCTGAGATCTGAACGCATCTGGCCTCATTTCAACAAGTTTCCACTCAAACACGAGTGTGTTGTTATTGACTCTCTCTCCTCAAAAAGTTTCTATCACTGAACAGATGACCGAGCAGCAGCACATACAAACATCCAACTCCAGACAGTATGATTGAGCAAGAGATCTCAAATAAATGTTAGCTAATTATTGCAGTTAATAAAATGCCTATTGTGACCAAAACAGATCTATAATCCTGGAGAAAGCTATCCATCAAAAAAATATTTTATAATATTAATAAAAACAAAATAACACAGATAGTGTATTTGAAGAATGTGCTTTGGTTCTAGTACAGTGTGAATGTGAAATCTATTAGAAACAACATTTAATAACATGACACTTAAAATTTTCCTTAGTGCGTGTTTATGCATGAAATTATATAACAACATATAACTGGGTCCCTTGCATCATATTTTGGGGTATTTGAAAACCTTTGTGTTGTAAAATTAGTTTGCAAAATAAGAACTTTATCAATACCATTCACGACATTCATAAACAAGAAAAAAGAATGAGCAGAATCAGCATGAGCGTGGTTAAAGCTCTCATATCGCTGATGTTTCTTTAACAAAGTCATTTGATGAGCGCTCCGTGTTGTTATGATGTCCGGTCAGTTGAGGATTTTGAGGAGCTTCATGTTCTCTCATGACACCACTGTGAGAAGAGCTTCTGCTGCCTTCATTAAACTCTTGTTTGTGACTATATAGGATCGTTTGATTTGAAATTGCATTCAGAATCCACTTAAACAATCTGAGGAGGCATGAATCGGTTTCCTGCTCTTTCTCACGTTATATGAGGTGCTGTTTATGTCATAGATGATTATACGAGTCCCTTCAGTCTGCTGAGCTCCTCAAGACTGACCACAAACTCATGAAGCCCAGCCCTGTGTGAGAACATATGAAGCCGCCGCCAAACACTCTGACTCTGAAGAGAAATGCCTACAGAAATCATTTACTGAGTGGATGAACCTGACAGCTTCATCAGAGCAACAGGAAGAGGAAGTGATCCGCTTCTCCACTGAGCAGAGCCTCACAGCGACTGCATTACGATCATCCACACAGGGACCGTTCTTTCTCCATGTGCTGCTGTACATGTACAGGGTGACGGATCCGGCCCGGATCACACAACAACAAACACACCAACACACAGAAAACTTGATATTATTTTAATGTTCATCCAGGGGTTGTACTTTTATCAAATGTAATTATTTTTCACAGATCCTTGACTTTATGTGTCCCCGTCTCCTATTCAGTTTGCTGTTATTATGTAAAACATTTATTTGTTTACGGTTTTAAATCATTTATTTAAATTAATGAATTTTTTATATAACACAAATAATTTATCTTAACCGGTTAAGCGTGTTTCAGTGTTTAAATGTTGCACATTTGTGTCATAATAAGCTCTTGGGACTGAAGGACATGTTTTCTCTATCATGACGTGATCTGATGCAGCTTTATACAGCTACAGTAAAAGTTCACATGTGGACGGAGTTACTGTACGACTCTCACTGCATGAATCACAAGAATCAGCAACGGACCATCTGTTTAAAGAGGTTTGTCTGTATGCCTGCATCCTCAAGTGATTCGTCAGTCCTCAATTACAAAGCACTGTTAATGAGGTTCTGCATAATTAGTATATCTGGTCACATCTGCTACAAAATATTCCTCATCAATCCTGTTTTATCAGAAGCAGGACGATCAGAGGAGCACAAATGTTCACTCGCTCTGGTTTTACTCTCTCATCGCAACAAAACCTCATAAATAAAAGGTGCTGATGTGAGCTTTGATGACCCTGAGAGCAAATCTGTTCCTCCTTCATCATTTCATTAGCAAACAGGAGGGAAAGTGGATCAGATGAAAGCTTCTTCATCCCAGAACTGAAGAACAGAAGAACACAGAGCAGGATCAGGAGCTGCAGTATGAAATCATTCAGGAGTCCTAATCATGTCATTTCTGTTAAACATGTTTTACACATGATTTTTGTTTTGTGTTTGTGTACTGATTGATTCATTTGTTCATTCATTCACTCTTCTCTGAATGAGTGTAATGTAAAGCTGTGAAAAGCAGACGATCAGGTGTGAAGGTGAAAGGTTTCTCGACAGCTCACTCAGATTCTCCACATCCTCCAGCACACAGTCAGCTGCGCTTCATTCAGTGTGCTTCTTTTCTATCTTTCTGTTCTGCCCATCTCGAGGTATCTAGAGATTACTCCAGCTCCAGCGTGGATCCAGCCTCACAGAACGACTTCAGATGACCCAACACCGGTGAAGAGATGATGCTGACCCCTGCGAGGACCCCAGATGACCCCAACTTGAATCCACATGCACAGCTGCCAAAATTCCTCTATATTGTAATCATTATGATCACGCTGAAACTAATCTGTGATCTGCCTGAAACTGTTTCATCTGTGACCTGAACAGGACTTGGACACATTCACTTCTGCTTTGTAATGCAGACACATGCATTTCTGTTAAGCTGAGACAATGTGTATTGTGAAAAGCGCTATACAAATTGAATTTGAATAGAATTTAATTGAATTCAGAACGGAACTACTGACCTTTCTGCCTGTGAAACTTCAGCTTGATTTAAGGTTGAATATCAGTGGATGCTTTGGGATGGACGTGGAGAGGACTGACAATAGAGCAGCTGATCCTGTAGACGTGTGAGACCCCCGTTTGACAGACAGACAGACCGGCCCACATTTACCACACACACACACACACACACACACACACACACACACACACACACACACACACACACACACACACACACACACACACACACACACACACACACACACACACGAACCTGCTGAGCTTCACACACACTCTTTCAGTGTTTGTTTAAGGATGTAAACAGGGGGTTGGACACACACACACACACACACACACACACACTAAAGACAATGACTCAGGATGGGTCGAGAGCAGAGGATAGACAACAAACCTGCTGAGCACGTGTGATTTACATTCACATTTATTCCTTTAGCAGACACTTTTATCCAGAGCAACTTACAAACAAGGAACACAGCAAGCGATTCATCATAAAGAGGCAAATAAACACAGGAAATACTTGTAATACACATTTTATTAAGATGCAGTTAATTGCTGACACTAGAGATGGTTTTTCATCTGTCTCTTGAAAATTGTCAGGGATTCATCATTCCGGATAGGGGTGGGAAGATCATTCCACCAGCCAGGAACGGTGAAGGAGAATGTTCTGGAAAGTGATTTTGAGCCTCTCTGTGATGGTACCAGGAGGCGTCGCTCACTAGCAGATCTCAGACTTCTGGAGGGGATGTAGATTCATTAGAGTGAGTGGAAGAAGCGGGTGCTGAGCCTGTGGCTGTTCATTATTTACATTTACATTTAGTCATTTTGCAGACACTTTTATCCAAAGTGACTTACAATTGTTTTATGCAAGCATCAATGTCTTGAGCTTGATGCGAGCCACAACCGGTAGCCAGTGCAAGGAGATAAAGAGAGGTGTAACATGGGCTCTTTCGGGCTCATTGAAGACCAGTCTTGCCGCTGCATTCTGAATCATTTGTAGAGGTTTGATTGTGCTTGATGGAAGTTCAGCCAGAAGAGCATTGCAGTAGTCCAGCCTAGAAATGACAAGGGCCTGGACAAGAAGTTGTGCAGCATGCTCCGTTAGAAAGGGCCTGATCTTTCTGATGTTGTGCAATGCAAACCTGCAAGATCGAGCAGTCTTTGCAATGTGGTCTTTGAAGGTCATCAGAAGATCATCAAAGACTACACCAAGATTTCTGTCCAAACTCGATGGGGTAGTTGTTGATCCCAGCTGGATGGTGAAATCGGCCTAATGTTTAGAGAGTCGGACTTGTAACCCAAAGGTCAGGGGTTCAAATCTGGTTAATGACCAGTGCTCTCTTCCACCTTCAACACAGTGACTGAGGAGAGACCCTTGAGCAAGGACTCAAACCCCCAACTGCTGCCCACTGCTCCGGGTGTGTGTTCACGGTGTGTGTGTGTGTGTGTGTGTGTGTGCACTTGGATGGGTTAAAGGCAGAGCACCAATTCTGAGTATGGGACGCCACACTTGGCCACACGTCACGTCACTGTGCTGTAGATCCAGACTGGCAGAGCCGCTCAATCTGACCACAATCACAGAATTAAGAACAGTTGCAATGGAAACTATTAAACGCTCTCAGATGGAACGACCGGAAAATGTCAAATAGAGGAATTCACTCGCATCAATAGACTTCAATGAAATGAATCTGTCTTGTATTTTGAGGCAGTGTGTGTCATGTAAACACCATACAACTTTCAAAGTCTGCTGAAAGGCCTCGTGGGTAAATAAAAGCTTCTCATCTGGGCTCCGTTTAAACAGCACTGATCTGTAGAAGCTGACAGGAGGGTTACTTCAGGTTTACTTCACTTCAGGTGTTCTGATATCCAGAATAACCAGATTCACTTACAGTAGTCCAGATTTAGTCTTCTTCTGTGATGAAGGATCTCACCTGGAGCGTCTGGGATCACTGGAAGAGTTGGGAACACTTTCTTCTTTAATAATAATGGACAGCAAAAGAAAAAAATCGTCAATGGACTAGAAAGAGATGGATTTTCTTTTCATAAAAATTGTCATTTAATTGTGACTTTAAATGTAGTAGTGTGAGTATATATATATTGCAATTGCAATTTTTTCTCATTATCCCTACTTTATATCTCACAATGTGAATTTAGTTCTTGCAACTGTAACTTTATCAAGTGATCTCATAATGTTACTTCTTATTTTAAGTTGCTCTCACAGGAACCTGTTTATTTTGAGGCAGGCTTCGTAGCTTCAGAGCTGTACTGACTCCATCTGAATCAGAACTAACCTCCTCTGCGTTCATGTTCTGAATCAGTGTCCTTTCAGGAAGACCTACGCTTCTCAAACTGTGCTGGCCAATGAGAAAAGGGTTTGTGTGATTTAATGGTAACAAATCACAACTGGGAGTACAAACTCACAAATCACTTTGAGCGCTTCAGTGTGGAGGAAATGAAGGCGAGTTGTTTGTTCCTGTTAGATCTGCTGCGTTAGAAGATGGAGGCCATTAAGATGAAAGAGTCTGAGGATCTGCTGAGATGCTTGTAATGATAAAAGACACGAGCAGACGCTGGGACGTCCTGACCGATGTGGACACGGTCATACGCGGCACTGCACGTGTGTAAAGGCTTCAGAACATTAGAAACACTTCAACAACAAATATGTGCAAACCATAGCAGCAATCACAAACTTATTTGGCAAAAGCACACGTTTTATTTACAAAACCTCCTTCTTCATGTACCCAAAGGGTTAAGTGAGCGTGTCCCCTAAAACTCTGACATGTGGATGTGAACAGCAGTTACACAGAGCTGGTGCTGCTACTTTCCAGAGTAAAGCTCACATTCGAGCGTCAAACCCTTAAACGTGTGTCCTGTATCCGAGTCACGCCTCTCTCTAGACCTCACTGTCAACGGGACGAAACACCAGCCTCTCAAAGGTCAAAGGTCAAAGCCAGGTATACAGACACATGACAGAAATCATGAACAGGTGCGCACCTCTCAAAACTCAGAGCCTGATTTCTGCTGCTGAAATTTCGGATCTGAAGACTGCAGGACTGGATCGTTCCAGCGAACACGTCCCTCCAGATCTTCAGCTCAGGACCACGCTGTACGAGCTCATGACAGAGACTCAGACTGACTGCTGTAAAAACACTGGGCCGCTGAGAGCTATGACAATATTTCTCTCATGTGTGTCGTTCATGCACAACTGGTATTAAATCAAGACGACTCCTGGAGCTGGTTTCATTATCACCGAGTCAAACGTCAGGAGAAATCCTCACATGTGCACTGCATACTTGATGAAACAAGTGAATTTACAGCATCTACTCATCTTCAAAGAGTCAGTAATTATTCTGTTTTTCCACTTATTAAAGCAAATATGATTCAGAATCGAAACAAACTGATTCTGCCGTCCATATGTGCACAAGCACGACATAAAAAATAATAAAATAAAATAAGCGCTTCATGCTGACAGGCTGAAGACCAGGAGCACAAGTTACTGGCGTTTACTCGTTTCTTCAGAGATAAAATAAAACAGCTAATTCTGAGACGAAGTTTCGCAAGATATATATAGAGACACTGTGAGATATAAAGATTAGAATGATTTCTGAAGATCATGTGATCATGCTGAAAATACAGCTGCACATCACAGAAATAAATTACACTTTAACATATACTCACATAGAAAACAGCTGTTTTAAACTGTAATAATATTTCACAGTTTTACTGTAATTTTGATGAAATAAACACGGCCTTGGTGAACAGAAGGGACTTCTTTCAGGAACATCAGTCCAGAAATATAACTATGACTGAACCCAAGCAGGGACTGAGAGTGTTGTTCCCAGGCTGAAGAGGATACACTGAGTCACGGTCCACTGTCAGCTGTTTCTGTGTCCATCTGGTCAGGAGTTTGTCAAAGACACCAAACAACTCACCAGTGCAGGCTTTCCTTCCTGCAGTAAGACAATAGTGCTATCACGGGTCACCAGTTCCTGTCACCATGACACAGGCAGTATTTCTGAATGACCGTATTCTCAACGCCAGCCACGTCTGAACACAACAGAAAAGAGGAAACATCCCGAGGTCTCTGAAGGCTTTGAGGTCCCCTGAACATGCAGAAGGTGATGGAGGTGAAGGTCAGTCAGTCGTCTGTGTGATAAACCCATCCTCAGTCTCTGCATCGTCCTTCACGCGTTCCTTTCATTTACTGATGCACAGAGGTCAAAGCTAATCAGCACAAGTTTTATCTGTAAAATCCACTGATGTTTAATCAAATGTAGGCAAAATTTCACAGCGTGGAAATACAGTCCAAAGGAGTGGACTTTACCTGCTAAATTTCACCAAAAATGTGTTTTGTATCATGATGTTTCATTCTGGCTGATCACAGTAAGAGTCAGTTAAAACACTTTCATTAATCCAGTCAGTCTAATTAAATTAATCAAACTTGATAAACAATGATATGTAAACAATATGATTTACTAAATCCAGCAGAATCTGCATATTATTAAACTCCTGACAGAGGTCATGTCTGAAGCGTTCTGGGGCCTGGAGAATCGGAGCCGCTCCAGCACCTGCACTGGACACACGCACACTCAGGTGTTCCTGCTGATGGCTCACACTGACCACAGACTGTTCTCTTGTGTGGAAACTAAAGCATCACGCTGGTTAGTTCAGGTGCAGGAGATATGTGGCCCTCGTGTGGACACGCAGTATAATGCATGATCCCTGACCACCTGATTTTAATGTGAGAGCAGATGTGTTTACACTGAATGTCCAGTTATTTATCTGCACAAAAAACAATCCGTGCAGCTGCTTGATGTTGTAAACTGGTATTGTTATCACATTATTTTATTTCTGTAATCATAAACACTGGTTAAACAGGTTTAGTGCACTGCTCTCTCTCTCTCTCTTTAAGCTTGGCAAATGAATGCAAAAGGATTGCAATATTTTTTTTTTCCATCACCGTATCAAATGAGCTGGACACAATGTCTAGATCTACACACACACACACACACACACACACACACAACAGCATGAGAGAACCAAACCTGTCCTGATCTTGTGTTTCTCAGCGGTCTGGGAAAATGAGATTCATTCTTCCTTAACATATAAAGTGCCTCAAAAAGAAAAACAAAAACCCAACAGCTGTGGATTCCCTTTTATTCTTAAAATTTTATGTACAAGTGCAACTGATTTACTTTTTATTAATGTACATTCAATATAGAAAGTTTATGTACGCATATTACACTTAACATTTCACAACTGCACTAGTCTTTCACATACATTTGTAATCAGAGTCAGTACAATTTGTTCTTTTAGACGCTCGTTTTGAGTTGGTCTTTATTTATTCAGGTATAAATAGTCGAGTGCTTTCTGGGGAAGGAAGGTTTTTGTTGGTTACAGGACGATGAGATGAGAGACACACCAGGACAGATCACAAGCAGTGCGGCACATAATCAAATAATCACAGTTAGACAGGTTCCTTCTCAAGCTTCTCTTTCCCTCTGATAGCAAGCACTTACTCGAGGACTTCAGAATAAAAACAGAACAGAGATGCATGAAGCATTTCAGAAAATGGAAAGTTGAGAAGGGGACAGATATGAGTCCAGACATGAGGCGCAGGAAGACGAAGAGACAGGAAAAGACAACACATCAGAGCCAACATGGCCGCCATTCATCAGCTCACTGAAACGAGACAAAACAAACGCATAAAAATATCTCAATACAAAAGTAAACTATTTTACTCTCCATGGAAAGAAATGATTTACGAGATGCGACTGGATATAAAATGAAAGAGGAGGAAGTGTTAAAACGCAGGAATCAGTGCTGTGCAGGAGGCTGATGGACGCTCGCTCTCTCTCTCTCTCTCTCTCTCTCTGTCACTCCATCTTCTCTGCTCAGGATCAGGATCAGGATCAGGATCAGGGTGGCGGCGCTCCGGAGCTGGTCTGTCTGTCGGGGGTCATCTGGTGTTTCATGAGTCTCCGGTGTCATTGTCTACGGGCGGCGGGACACTCGGCATCACTGTAGAGCCGCTGCCTGCTGTCAGATAACCTGCCACGCCTGGACCTGAACACACACACACACACACCATCATCATCATCATCACACACCACCATCATCATCAGCATCAGCATCACAGGAAATCATTTCCGAAGACGTGGAACACTGCACAAACAGCACAGAGCACTTTATTTTGAGAGAACATCTGTAACTTAGTCCAGATTGGGGGGACTGTAATGCTTAATATTTTCTTTATGTAATTTTTTATTCTATTCTATTTTTTTGCATTGAAAAAAATAGATTTTTGTTTGTGTATGCTGTCAATTATAGTTCTTCAAAAGAACATCTGAATCAGCAAATATCGGTATCAGCAGGTCACACTTACAAAAACAAAAATCGTAAATCAGAATCAGCCAAGAAAATTACAAGCGGTGCATCTCTAATTATAAGTGCTTCTCAAAGTTTGTGACGATGTTTGGTGTGTTTCATTCCCAAATGCATGTAAAAGTGACTCAATCTCATCACAGATACAGATCATTCACTGAGTCGAGACGCTCTGAGACACTAAAAACACCGGCGGATCAAGTGTAAATGAACTCAGTGACACCATTCACTGAAACACAGTGCAGATACTTAGTTTATCAAATTGCAGGCTCTGCCATAATCCATTTCACGATTTCAGTTTTGATTAATCATGTAGCTTTAGTAAATGATGACATTTTCCATTTGGAACTTCACGGATGTGGATGGAATGATCTACTGAATGAGACACTCATTACAGCGCTACACTGAAGAGCGGAAACAGATGGAAATGAGTATGAAAAGAAGCAGAAAAAGAGACGAAGCCATCAGAGGAGAGTCTACCTGCTTTACAGTAATAAAGAGGAGGCTGGAAAAACCAGGTGAGCTACTAAAGCCCACTGCGCAGCGGACTGCTGCCCGCCAGGAGAGACGGAGTGGACACACCTGAGGAGAGAGAGAGAGAGAGAGAGAGAGCGAGGAAAAGAAGAGAGCAGGGAAAGAGAGGGAGCAAGCAGACATCAGAACCAGCAGATGCAGAAACCGCAGCAGAAAGACCAGACAGTGAGCAGCTCATATCAGACCAGCTACAGTCAGTACAGGTCAGTGAGGGTCAGTACTCAGTACAGGTCAGTAGTCAGTACGGGTCAGTAGTCAGTAGTCAGTACAGGTCAGTACGGGTCAGTAGTCAGTACAGGTCAGTACGGGTCAGTAGTCAGTACAGGTCAGTACGGGTCAGTACAGGTCAGTACGGGTCAGTACAGTACTGCTCATCCCTCATACGAGGCGCTGTGCGGGACTCACCTGTCAGGTAACCTGCGGTCTGGGAGTCGGAGATGAAGAGGTCGTGTTTCTGGTCTTTGAAGGCACTCCACACAGTGGAACGAGAGAGGATCTCATTCACCTGAAACAAACCACACACACATCATTTCACATCACTGGCTTCAGTTCCAGAGGGTTGTACTGCGCTGCTGGACGAGGATCACACCTGTTCTCCAAACTGCAGGCTGCGGGTCATGGATTTGAGCGCTTTGACGATCTGAGCTTTGGTTGCTGACGGGTTTTCAAGAGTCTCCAACCCGACTCCCTCCAGCAGCTTCAGCAGGTACGGCACCAGATCCACACGAAGAGCCTGACTCCAGACAACATTCAGTCACAAAGAATATAATAATAATTATAATAATAATAACAAATGTTAAGAATATTATATTTTACTCCGCAAAGATGCATCAAATTGATCAAAACATTGTTACACTACTAAAAAAAATATATTTTAAATAAAAGCTGTTCTTTTAAATTTATATTCAAAGAATCCTAAAAAAAAAAAAAAAAAAAAAAAAAAAAAAAATCAGAAAATTTTATTTCTGAAGGAACATGTGACAATGGAGTAATGATGTTGAAAATTCAGCTTTGATCACAGAAATAAAATTTTAACACATTCAAATAGAAAACAGCTGCTTTACACTAACAATATGTGACAATTTTACAGTTTTTACTCTACTTTTAAACAAATAATTGCAAAAAAAAAAAAAACTAACTCTTGCCAACCACAAACTTTTGAATAGTAGTGTATAAATGAATTAAAAACAAATTTAAATTAATCATAAAAAAAGAAACCCTGCTCTAGTGTGTTTGCGTCACCTGTGCGACCAGTTCGGTCTGCTCTCGCTGGAACATGCGGTTCAGAGCCTCGCAGGCCAGTCCTGCCACATCAGCCCTGAGCTTCATCCCCGTCATCAGCGGCCCGATGGTGTCCAGCGCAGCCATGGAGCGCACACACAGCTGCAGGACAAACCACAGCAGCTCAGTCATCATCACACCACACTCAGAGTCACCGCAGCACATGCAGAGGGTGTGTTTGAGCTCTACCTCGTTGTCTGAGAGCACGTGGATGAGGCGGATGGCACTCTTGGGCACGGCGTTGTTCTTGTGGCTGAGCGCGGTCAGGACGCGGGGCAGATGTCCGAGAGGAGGAACCTGATCGGCCAGCTGCGTCTGCGTGCTGAAGAGACACACGGCTGCGGTGGTCACCGTCTCCAGAGCCTCTCCCTGAGGACAGGAGAACACACCACATCCATACAGATGGCCACTCACATCACTCCTGTGTCTGCTGCAGTCACACACTCACGTTCGGGTTGTTCTTCTCCAGCAGAGCGGTCAGCGTGTCCATCAGCGACACCAGGAACTCTCTGGGCTTCCGTAAGACCCAGCCGGGCTGAGCGATGAAGATCCGCAGGAACACCCCGCCGACCTCCAGCTCGCCCTGACCGGCTCCGTACTCCACCGAGAAATCCTCCGCCAGCTGCAGGAACACACACATTCACTCAGCAGGAACAGAGGAAAAAACATTTATATTTCAAATAAATGCTGTTCTTCTGAACTTTCTGTTCATCTGTGAATCCTGGAAAATAAAATGCACCACAGTTTCCACAGAAACATGTTTTCAACATTGATAATAATCAGAAATGTTTCTTGAGCAGCAAATCATCATATTAGAATGATTTCTGAAGATCATGTGACACTGAAGACTGGAGTAATGATGCTGAAAATACAGCTGCACATCACAGAAATACATTACACTTTAACAGAGATTCACACAGAAAACAACTGTTTTAAACTGTAATAATATTTCACTGTTTTACTGTATATTAGATCAAATAAATGCAATTTTTTAAAAAAAAAAATCTCACGAACTCTTAATTTGAAACAGTAAAACTGTAAATCTAAACTGTAAGCCCTAATTCAGCTCCATCTCACCTTCCAGCTGATGTCAGGATTGTCCTTCTGCTGCTTGAAGTGCCTGTGAGAACAGAAGCAGAGTCAGTGAGCAGAGAAACATGAGAGGGAAGGGAAGGACTGATCTGAGGTCAGAGGACTCACTCCAGCATCATCTCTCTGACGCTGGTGGAGACGGTTTCTCTCGAGCTGTCGTTCCAGATCAGCTCGGGGTTCTCGTGCGTTCCCTCGAATATGTGCACCGCCGCCTCGGGGTTATCACGCATGGCGTCCATGAAGACGGCCGGCAGGAAGCGCATCAGCGTCAGACGCACCTGAGAGAGAGCAGACACACAGGTGATCGAGTGATTAAACACAAGCAGTAATGCTGGGAATGAAATAGAAAACACTCAGTTTAACTCGTAACAACGATCCGATGCGGTAGAAACTGAAGGAGTCTTACCTTGGGTCCCACCAGCTTGTCCGAGGTCATCTTGGAGAAGAGCTCAGCCGTCTGCGTGCGCACCTGAGGATGAGTGGAGTTACAGAACAGATCCAGCAGGTAGATCAGCGCACCTGAGGGACAGACAGAGGTCAGAGGAGACTGCTCTAAGATCAGCCACTGAACACACACACACACACACACACACACACACACACACACACCTCTGTTCATGGCCTCAGTGATGATCTTGGTGTTGGAGGTCAGAGCGTACAGCGTCTCCAGCACCAGCTGACGGCCTGCAGACAGACAGAGACACGAGCGTTAGACCAGAGGACAGAAAAACTCGGAAACCTTCAACAGAAATAGAAAAAGTCTTAGATCTTTGAGTTTAGCTCATGAAAAATGGGGGCAAAAACAAGTGTTCAGTGTATATATACATATGTATATATCTATATTTTTAGTTTTATATATATATTTTTAAATTTGTTGCGGTTTGTGTTTTAGTTAACTGCAGTAACCCTGCAACACAGCAGTCCCTGTGAGGGCTGCTCCATCTCTTCTGAGTGTCATGTTTCATTAGTCTTACTGGAGGGTAAGGAGTGTAGTAGGACCAGCAGATTGGGCAGAACCAGAGACTCAGCGATGTTGACCACGCAGCCCTGGTTTACTGTGACAGTATTCACCACCTGCAGCAAACCACACAGTGTTAACAGAGATGATGTTCCACTGTCAGTAAAGTATGAAGCACAGACTTGTGGTTTACAGCGTACCTCTAAAGCCAGCTGCTGGACTCTTCCGGCGCCGTGGACCCTCAGCAGAGAGAAGAGCAGCTTGAAGTGACCGATGCACTCCGTCTCAGAGCCTGCGACACACACACACACACACACACACACATCACAGACCGGCCTCTACACACACATGCGTCAGTCTGCTGTGTTTCAGGCACCTGGGTTGTTCTTGATGACGTTGCGGAGGGCTTCCAGCGCCATCTCGGCCCAGCGCAGTCTCTGAGCGTGCTGCTGTGACTCCAGCTTATTAGTCTGCGTCATCGCCAGCAGCGTGTGCAGATACTGAGCCTGAGAGCCCACATAGTCCAAGAGACTCGACGCGAACGCCTTCGGATACTGACAAACACACAGATCAGACTTTAACAGAGCCGTCAGACACTCTACATTTAAAGAAATTAATACTTCATTCATCAAGGATGCATTAAATGGATCAAACGTGACAGTAAAGACATTTATAATGTTACAAAAGATTTCTATTTCAAATAAATGCTGTTCTTCTGAATTTCTATTCATCTGTGAATCCTGAAAAATAAAATGTATGACAGAAATATTGTGCAGCACAACTGTGTTCAACATTGATAATAATCAGAAATGTTTCTTGAGCAGCAAATCATCATATTAGAATGATTTCTGAAGATCATGTGACACTGAAGACTGGAGTAATGATGCTGAAAATACAGCTGCACATCACAGAAATACATTACACTTTAACAGAGATTCACACAGATATTCACAGATATTCACATGTTTTTAGTGCATTTTTGATCAAATAAATGCAGAAGAGTTTTTTTGGATCTTCAGTACTCTCACCTCCAGAGGAAACACAGGCTGCTCGTTATAAACCCTAACGAAGATCTCTCCCACGATCAGCTCCTTGCCGTGTTCACTGAACAGGAACTCTGAGCCGAAGCTCTTGTCGCACTCGCCCTGTAAACACACAGAGAGTGAGTGTGACGTGAATCAGACGAGTGTGTGCAGCAGCAGAGGATCAGAGGAGCGTCTCACTCTCTTGATGCTGCTCTCCTGCTGCTCCTCCAGGAACTCCATCAGCTCCGCTCGCGTGCCGTTGTTCCAGATCAAGTACGGGTTCTCCGAGTTACTGTTCAGCAGCTTCAGCACCTGGAGAGAGAACAGAGGAAGCACACATGAACTAACCACCACTGCCCATCTATCCAGCCTCTGTGTGTGCACAGTGTTCCTCTGTACCTCTGCGGGCGAGCTGCGGCCCAGTCTGCGTGAGATGTAGGGCGTCAGCATGGCGGCCAGACTCTTCCTGATGGCGGGGTTCTCTGGAGGGTGTGCTGCGGCTCCTCCACCGTTGGGCTCCCCGACGGGCCCCTCCTCCGGGCTCCGGGCCCCGCTGTACCCCGCCAGCCGGCCGAGGGCCACCACGCTCAGCTTGGCCAGACTGTTGCACACCTGCTGCTGGTTGGTGTCCTGGCTGGCCTGCACGCCGCTCTCCTCCAGCGTGTAGTCGTAGCTGAAGAGGGTGGACAGCAGGTGCCACAGCACCCCGGCCTGATACAGGTGCGTCTGCAGGAAGAAGTCCACCGCGAAGGAGCTGACGCACTCCACCACCAGAGACGCCAGGCGCGGCAGACCCTGAGAGACGGCAAACAGAAACACTCTGAGTCTCTGTGTATGAAGAGATCACTTATCCACACAAACAACACAACACAACTCTCTCACTAGTCTATCCAGAACATTAACAAGAAACATGACTCGTTAACAACGTACTCACTGTAGAGTGAGGGTTTAGTTTCAGGTTATTTGCTAGTATTTATACAGTTTACTGTTATTAACGATATCGTTAAAGTATTTTAACGATTGCTTTTATATTATTAGTAATAGAATAGTGTTCCTGTGGCTCAGTGGTAGAGCATTGCGTTCGATTCCCAGGGAACACATGTGAGGTAAAAAATGTTAGTCTGAATGCACTGTAAGTTGCTTTGGATAAAAGCGTCTGCTAAATGCATAAATGTAAATAGAAAGGCAAACATTATAATACTTTCTCGTTTGTGTCAGCATTAAGCAAATATGCATTTATATCATTTAAACAAATCTTTGAATGACTAACAAACATTTAATTTCACAAACCTTGCAAACTTAGCTGAATCCAGCTGAGATCGTGTGAAGTGTGTGTGTGTATCCAGCATGATCGCGTGTTCTCTGTGTGATGGTCGGTCCGTGTGAATCGAATGCTTTAAACTTTAATCTCATGATTTCAGATTATGCTGCGCTCTATGCATCTGCCCTCTGTCATATTCATCTCATATTCACTGTGTGCTGTGTGTAAAATGAGTGTTACCCTCGCTTTATTTGAAAAATATGATTCCCAACGCACACAAACTTCCCAGAATACTGAGCGCCCTGTTGGTTACAGTGTTTACTTCCTTTTTAATTATATTTTTATTAAATATTGATTTATTTGTGAAAAATACTTTGTCATCTGATGTATAAGCATGTTTACTTTACACATTTATTTTTTAATCCATTGTCAAATAATTACAACTTTCTTAAATATTAATGAAAAAAATAATAATAATAATAATAATTATTATATATATATATATATATATATATATATATATATATATATATATATATATATATATATATATATATATATATATATATATATATATATATATATATATATATATATATATATATATATATATATATATATATATCGGCTTTATATCAGCTACTGCCCCCCCCTGCTTTCCAAGATATCAGCATCGGCTGTCAGAAAAACAATATCAGTCGACCACTAATAGAAAGTACATGTAACACATGTAACAAAGACATTGTACAGAGTTAAAATAAAATGTAATAATAAAACATTTATTTATAGTCAATGAATACCTTTTATTTATATAATTTATAAAATGTATAATAAATAATATACAATTTGTAATAATTATAGCAATAAAACAATTTTATTTTTGATGAAAGAAACCTTAATATTTTCCAATAACTTAAAAACAGTACAATATGACTCTATTAAGGGTCAGAGTCTGTAAAGTTTTAAACCTCATTAAATTATACAGAAAGAGGTTTTCTGTTTGAAAAGCAGAGATGTTTCATGCTCTCGGCCGGGAGTCAGATTAGTATTATTATTATTAGTGTTATTAGTAGTCAGTCAGTAATACAGCGATGTGTGTTCTTACCTTGCTGTAGTAGAGGATGTGACAAACATCTCTAATAATGTTGGGAAGCTCGACTATCTTCTCCCTGCACTCCTCGAACTGAGCAGCGACGCTATAGCACCTACAGACGTGCCCGCACACCTGAAGAACACCCACAATGCACTCTAAATCACACTATGAGCTCACTGCATTCTCTCTTCACGTGTGTGTGTGTGTGTGTGTGTGCTGCTGTACCTGCACTGCCATGTCCTCCGGTCTGCTGGAGGCGGTGAGCACAGACACGCAGCGGGACAGAGCCTCCATCAGCACCTGACACAGAACACACACCCTCATCAACACCCAGCAGACAGTGAAGAGCCACTGTGAGACTGCTGCAGGCTCACGTCAACACATGCTGACCTCGATGCCGCTCTCCCGCCGCAGCTCCTCCGCGTTCAGCGCCGAACAGTTGACGGTGTGGAAGGCCAGCTCAGCGGCGGCCGGTAACAGAGCCGAGGTCTTGGAGAACAGCTGCTCGTCACCCGTCTCCATGGTGATGGTCTTAATTAGCATGGGGTAGCCGGCGTATTTATACGGCTCCAGTTCTGAGGAGAGAGAGAAGGAGATCAGCGTCTGAGCGTCTGAAGAGCAGGAGCTGTGTCTGAGAGCAGCTCGGTCTAACCCTGCTTGTGTCTGTTGAACAGGATGCTCTGGGCTTTGAGGATCAGGATGATGTTCTCTGGGTCCGGACCGTCCACGATTCGGGCCGATTTGGTGCAGAGGAACTCGTAGGCCTTGTTGACCTTCTCAAACATGTCCTGAACACACACACACACACAGCACGCTTAGTTAAAGTTTAGAGTTCATTCACTGATAATGACACTCAGTGAACTGTTGTACGTACCCTGCCCTCCGGATTCTTGTCTGGATGGTATTTTTGGGCCAATCTGAAGTAAGCTTTCCTTATTTTACTCTCATCATGCCTTAAAAAAAAGCAACAAAGATTGCAATCAATAATCTCTACTCTCAGATGTTACAGTGTCACATGAGAAGCTGTCAGAACGAGAGATGTGTATTCTGCGTGCAAAAAGATGAGTAATATACATACAGAAGTGTTAAAGGTACAGTATCAAAACAAGTTTTTTAATTCTTAAGGGTCAGAATATGATGAAATAGTCATGTGAAACTAAACAATGATGGTTTTGGCACAAGAAGAAGTGTGAAAAAATAAAGTACTACAAAGAGAAAAGAGACTGACTGTCCCTGTCCTTTAGGGAGGTTCAACACTTCATAGGCGTCATCCACAGACATGGAGGGCGGCTTCTTCTCCACCTCTCTCTTCCAGGCGTCCAGCGTGTCCTTCAGCAGCTTCACCTGCAGGGGGCAGACAATCACAGAAGGCCTTCACATCACACGGAGTGTGCAGCTGGTGGATCGGGCACTGGACGTGTCTGTAGATGTGTGTACCGGGTCTCGTATGGGCCAGTCGGGGAAGCGTGTGGAGTCACACAGGTGCCGCAGGTAATAGATGCTGCAGAAGAGCTCGTTGTCCAGCTGAGGGAAGCTGACCACAGGAATGGGACAGTACTGATAGAGAGCGCGCGTGTTACTCTGCAGACGAGGACTGAAGTCTGCCAGATGAGCGGCGATCTTCTCGATCATCATACGCCTGCAACACACACCACACACACCACAATCAACCAGCGGAGGATGAGCGAGCTCAGGCGTACTGAAGGTAACCAAAACCATAACCTGTGTCTTACTCACAATAAAATAAATGTTAACTGAAATTAAAAATATATATATATTTCAGCTGGTTAATAAGGCAACATTTCTCATTTTCACTGAGTTTAACGTGATGTATTTAACTAATTGAAACTGAAATATAAATGAATAAAACTATATAGACATTTAAAAACAATAAAAACTAATAAAAATGTCAAATACACAAAATTACAAAAATTTTAACCAAACTTAACATAAAAGCAAAAATATAAAAATAAAAATCAAAATAAATATAATATATTGAATATAAATATACAGTGTATATATATATATATATATATATATATATATATATATATATATATATATATATATATATATAAAACCATATTATTAACATAATATTAACTAACAAATATTAAAAAAAAAATAATAGTAATAATTGAAACCTTACATTAATTTTATTTTTATTTTTTTTAGTGTAGCATTCATAAATACAAATTCAATGGTACAAAAAACATAAGAATCAAAGCTGGCACACAGCTCCAAAAGTAGAAAAATATTTCATTATGTTCTGACCAATTTTGGAGCTGTGTGCCAACTTTGATTGATTTGATATTTTTTGTGGCTGAGCATTTGGCTGGTTGGATGTGCAGAGAATCCTCTAGACGCACAGGACAGGGCTCCTAGAGACAGGAACGAGATGCTCACCTCATCTCACTGCTCCAGATGGCTTCAGGCGTGTCAAACTCTCCCAAGAATATCTCTGAGAAGCGCTCGGCCTCGTAGTTCTCCAGGTAACACACCATGGCCTCCGGCAGCATCGAGCCCAACACACTCCTCTGAAGGATGTCCAGACCTTTCGCCTGCGGGTCAAACACACGCTCAGAGTAACTGTGTTATCTGTGTTTAACTGATCTGTGTGACACGTCAGATCTGCTTTACCTCCTCTGATTTAAAGGCCTGCTTCAGGTGAGTGTATTTCAAGAACCTGCAGAGAAGAAGTTATCAGAAACGTGAATGGCATTTCTGTGAGAACACATGATCAGGAGTTAAATGACACAAGTCTGAGTTCTCTTGGGCTGAGACGCAGGGAGAGTACCGAGCCACGGGCAGCACGTTGGAGCCGGTGTACATCATGATGAAGAAGAAGACTCCGGTGAGGTAGAGCCGCTGCAGGTTAGGGTTGTCCTGCATCACCAGGTACAGCAGGTTAGCCACCTTCTCCACCAGGATGGGGTCAAAGGTCAAGAGCAGCTGTGAAGGACAGGAGAATGAACACACGAGGTCCCAGGCTTTAGAAACACTGGTTTAGAGGAACACAGGGTCAGTGATGTGCACCTGGACGATGTGCGGCAGGCAGGTGCTGTCACTGATCAGTCTCTTCACCTTCGGTAAAGGCCTGATAATGGCATTATCTGGGTCCCTGAGCACACAAACACAGCGGGCTTTATTATTTAGAAATAAATGTGTATTTAAACATATTCCAACACATGAAGATGTCTGAATGTCTTTGCTTAGGAAATGATGAGATGATTCTTTATTCTGCTGTCCTCACTTATATAAAGAACTACAGTGTCCTGCACGCACGAGTGAGACCAGTGTCTGGTGTGTGAATGGTTTGTGTGTGTTCTGTGGTGCAGCTGTGAGAGAGTGGGACTGTACCGGCTGGGGAAGTAGGAGCACATGGTGATGAGCATGTTGAGGATGAGCGTGGCCAGGTCCGTCTCGTTCATCACGGCCTGTCCTGCGGCCAGCAGACACCACTTCAGCTGTGGGATGGACTGCAGCGGCCGCCAGCCGTCCATGCCCTGAGCCCAGCAGCGCGTCTTAGCCGTCAGCGTCCCGGCGCTCCAGAACTCCTGCATCTGAGCACACGGATGAAGAGGTTAAAGCCGGCTCACCTGCACACGCTCCGGCTGCGCTGTGAACACTCACCTCCTCAAAGCCGAAGGGCCCTCTCCTCTCTTTATCTGCGTTCCCGAAGTACCACTCCTTCTCGCTCTCTCGCTTCATGTCCGGAGAAGCCTCCAACACATTACTCTGAAACAACACACAGACCCATGAACACAGACTTTAACATCTGGACATTAAACACATCATAAACATTCCACTGTTTAAAAGAAGTCTCTTCTGCTCACCGAGGCTGCATTTATTTGATCAAATATACAGTAAAACAGCGAAATATTATTAGAGTTTCAAACAGCTGTTTTCTGTGTGAATCTCTGTTAAACTGTAATTTATTTCTGTGATGTGCAGCTGTATTTTCAGCATCATTACTCCAGTCTTCAGTGTCACATGATCTTCAGAAATCATTCTAATATGCTGATTTGCTGCTCAAGAAACATTTCTGATTATTATCAATGTTGAAAACAGTTGTGCTGCACAATATTTTTGTGGAAACTGTGATATACTTTATTTTTCAGGATTCACAGATGAATAGAAAGTTTAAAAGAACAGCATTTATTTGAAATAGAAATCTTTTGTAACATTATATGTTTTTTCTGTCACTGATCAGTTTAATGCATCCTTAATGAATAAAAGTGTTAATTTATTTAAAATGAATGTGTATTCTGAGCACACACCTGCAGCGGGACAGTGGCTCTGTTGGTGTGGAGGTGAGCGAGGGTCAGCAGATCCACTAGTATACGCACTCCATTAGAGTCCATGACATCCTTCACGTTTTTCTGTCAGAACAGGAATAGCAAAACACTGAAAGCCTGATCAACCGTTTCCACCACGCAGGAGGTTATTAGCAGACGGGTCACTCACCTTGTTGAGAATGAGTTTGTTGAGGAAGAGGATGAGTCGGTCTCTCTCCAGCTTGTCTGTACACTGGAGATGAGCAGAAACACGAGGTTAAAACTCTAGACAAGTATGATTATGACATCACTGTAAGGTGACTTCAGTGCAGACGTGATCCTGCGCTCGAGCGCTGGACACTGACCCGGTCCAGCATGCCCACGATGTACTTGGTGTCAGCAAACGGTCCGATCTCCTCGCAGCACTTCCCGTAGACGATGGTGAGCGCCTGCAGACACAAACACTTCATGGCCACTTTAGGAGTCAGCAGGAAGCGATGGTAGAGCTCGTTGAAGAACTCGTACCTAGAGAACCACACAGACGCACGATCAGGACAGTAACAGCCAGACGACCGCCGCTCAGAGTCTGTGTTCAGACACCTACGATCTCTTGATGGCTCCAGACTCCTCGTTCTCATCCTCCTCCAGCAGCAGACGCAGGTAATAATCCCCGATCTTAATCTCGTCAGAGAGGCACTCGTACTTCACCTGAACACAAGCAGCAGGCTTTTACTGAAGCAGCAGCTCTAGCGGTGACGCACATGCTGTCACAAATACTGAACGCTGAAACAAAGCTCTGTTCTCAATACTTCTGGATACTGAAACATCTGTAGTTTTCTGTATTAAAGTTTTATTAGCTTGGCTTCTGTTCGACTGAGACGCTGTCAGAACAAAAATCACAGCAGACCGGCTTCATTAAACTTCAGAATCTATAAAAAAAGAATGACTCAGAGTTTAGATTTTATGCTCTTAATGCTGTAACGGTTTTTCCTCATGACACTGAACCTCTCATCATAATCATATCACATCAGAGTCAGAACGTCCAGTACTGTGACAGCACTGTAGAGTTTCTCCAGGGTTTCTGATGTGAGACGCAGACCTCGAACTCCTGGTGGTTCCAGGAGATGACGCTCGCGCTGCCCAGCTCACGGTCCACCCCGAAGGAGCGCATCTCGGCCTCCAGAGCGTCCCGCAGCTCCTCGCGCGTCTTCAGGTTCCAGATCAGGTTAGGACGAGCGTGATCCAGCTGGAACCTGCACACAAACACCGGCGTCACACACTCGATCACCACGCACAGACCTCACACTCGTTAAAGCAGGCTCCTTTACTTGTAGTAGAAAAGCTCCCAGTTGGACTCGATCTTGATGCGCTGCCGTCTCTTCCTCAGGATGACCGGCTTCTGGTTTGCACTCTACAATCAGTGACACAGAACGAATGAAGCGGCACTCGTCTCTCTCTACAGCATGTTCTGAATATAACACTGGTTTATGAGACAAATACAGCTATTATGGGATGTGAGGATGATGCTGACGACGCCAGAGCTGTGAAATGATCAACACGTGATATGAAGTTATGATCCTGCTCTAAAAACTGAAGACATGGATGCCAACTGAACTAATACAGCTACGAGACAGCAGAACGAAAACACGCGTGTTACATGAGACAGAGCGACTGACATGAGAGAGAGAGAGAGAGAGAGAGAGAGAGAGAGAGAGAGAGAGAGTCTCTGATTGGATAAAACTACTCACCAGGTTATTCCTGTCCTGCTGCATTGATTGACAGCAGAAACCCCAATAAGAGCCGATGGGAGGGGCAGAGATAAGAGAGGTTATTGGTCCGGAGGTCAACCAATCACACCAGCTGCTTTAACCAACACTGTGTGAATCTCAGTGAAGCTGGCTTGTGGTGGCAGGTGTGTGAATTTGCGTGATTGGAGGCTCAAGAGCAAAGAAACGATGATGATGATGATGATTGTGTGACTCATGCTCATGATACCAAAGCTGTGCCTTCATCTGCAGCTCATGCTTCACATCAACCAATCATAATTCATCTTGGGTTTACGATGGAGATTAGATGACATCAATGAATGCAAACCTCAAAATGAATATCTTTTTTATGCTGTACATTTTTTTTTTAATCAGTGTGTCCCTATTTTAGCTGTGAAATGTCGAGCAGTGCTATCAGACACAGGCACAGTGAAGGTCTGCAGATGTTCAGCTGGCTACGAGGACTTCATCAGATCTCGAGCGAGCCACGTTTGAGCGTTTATTAGTAAAGACCAGAGACAGAAGATCAGAGAAAACCATCACACGTAAAGCACAGCTGTCCGAACAGCTTCCACAACCAGATCAGCTAAATGAAAAGCAGCCCAGCTCTCGCAGAGTTAACATGCCCTTTACACACCCGCCGACAGCCCAGACCTGACACAGAGCAGAGAGAGACAGCCGGCGCTCACCTCCTTCTGAGCGATGCCCATCTTGTCTCTCCAGTGCATCAGCACGACGTCAGCCTTCTCTTTGGCGAACTTCTCCACCTCTTTAGCAGCTTTACCTGCGATACGCTGCCACTCCGGGACTTTATTCCTGCCAAACTGGTCCTGCAAGACAATGTTACTAATGAGCTGATGTGGATTAAAGGTGCAGTGTGTAATATTGACAGCTGGAGCATGAAATGAGATCTGTTGTGTCTCCCGCTCCGCAGGTTGCCAGATTGAGGATGGTAAGCTGATGAGTTAACGGTGTTTAATATTACTCTGGTCATAGAGATTTTAAGGTGGATGCCGAGGATTTTTAGGTCGGGTAGAATCTGTGATCTCTGACGCTGAGTTTTTCCACCACTGGCAACCCAAAGCTGTTCATAAAGTGGGTTTTTTTTTTTTCCTCAAACTACTGGAAAACTATTTTTATACACAAATATTTATTTTATTGCACTTAATCTATTTGCGCCTGTAGATTTCATTTCTAATCTATATCTTTATCTTACAAACACCAAACTCTACAGTTTTATTCCTCTCTGTATTCTGAAGGTTTGCTCATATTTAATTCGCACCGATTTATACAACTTTCTATTCCTAAAACCCTAGCAAAACTGTGTTTATTTTTTGGTCTGTTGATAGTATTTATTTCTGATTTATGAAGTGATAAAAACAAGAAGTTGAACCTGGCTTTATCCAATGTTCAGATTTCTGTTCTGAAAATGTATAATAGTGCATATTTAATTAGAGAATACCTCATTTGCATATTTAAACATAACATTTCAGAAAACATGCAATACACAAAATGTTTGCAATTCTTAAAGTAATCAATATATTGAAGTACGGTGAGACTGTTTATCAGTAATTATAAAGCACATATTCTGCATCTCTAATCCGACCCAACACCTGACCTTAACAACTACTGCACTAACTGTTAATAAACAGCTAATTAGGAGTTTACTGAGGCACAAGTTGAGGTTAATGGTTAATAGTGAGAACTGGACCTTAAAATAAAGTGTGACTGGTGAGATTAGTTAAATGATTCATCCTTTATTTCGTTAAAAGAGGATATCTGAGAATAAGGCTCGTACCGTGGCGATCTTGACGTTGTCACGTATGTGCATCCTGTCCACGTCCTTCTCCGGCACGGGGTCAGAGCTGTCCAGATACGCCAGCAGACCGGTGGGCTGAAAGACAGACAATGTTTGAGGGTTTCAGTGTCTTCCAGAAGAGAAGCAGTGGTGAATGTCCAGTCTGTGTCCGCTCACCAGGATCCTCTTCAGCAGGTTCAGGGCCGTGGAGTTTTCTGCCGTCCACAAACCCACCAGATGACGACTCAGCTGCCTGCGTGTGAGGAGACCGTGATTAGCACTGCGTTACGCTGTGAGAGATCGTCCGTGTGTGCTGAACTGACCTGTTGGTGAGCATCCGCTGGTCAGCGCTGATGGTGAACATGGAGGTGTGCAGGTGTCTGGGCAGAGCTCCTTCACTCAGAGCCAGCTCCTGCATCTTACTGGCGATCTCCTTCTCTCCCTCCTGACAGACGACACGCGCTCGGATCAGACACACACACACACACACACACACGCTGGAGGAACAGCGGCAGGACTCACCTCGATGATGGCCTTCATGATCAGACCCGCACCTTTGACAATGGCCATAGACGGATGCTGCGAGAGAAGGACAAATACACAAACTCATCAAGCATGCATTAAAGGCATAGTTCAGCCAAAAATAAAAAGCAAGCAATCCTAGGCGTTTATGACTTCCTTCTTTCAGACAGTTCCAATCAGAGTTATATTAAAAAATATTGTGCAGCACAACTGTGTTCAACATTGATAATAATCAGAAATGTTTCTTGAGCAGCAAATCATCATATTAGAATGATTTCTGAAGATCATGTGACACTGAAGACTGGAGTAATGATGCTGAAAATACAGCTGCACATCACAGAAATACATTACACTTTAACAGAGATTCACATAGAAAACAGCTGTTTTACATTCTAATAATATTTCACTGTTTTTACTGTATTTCTGATCAAATAAATGCAGCCGTTTTTGAGCAGAGAAGACTTTTGAGCAACATCTGACCCCTGACCTGGAAGAGTTTGAAGAGCGTCCGTCCGTCGGAGGCCACCATCTCCAGCAGCATGTCGAACTGCTGGCCCTCGGTGGTCTCGCTGTAAGGAGCGCAGAGGGCAAAGGTCAGGAAGTCCAGCAGCGAGCTGATCACTAGCGCTCCTGTGCCGTGCTCCTGATGAGAGAGAAACACACTGAGTGACCTTCATCACTCCACCGTCATCACGCTGCTCTACAGGCCCGGGACGCACCACGTTACTGAGGAACTTCTCCAGCAGATTCTCCAGGAACTTCTTGGAGGAGAGCAGAGAGGCTTTGTTCAGCTGCTCCTGCCGCAGGTCGTAATCATCGTGCATCGGCTGCAGGAACACACAGTGGAGGTGTTACGATACGGTCACCAATGTGAATCTAGAGCAGGTTCAGCGAGCTTCACTTACACACATGAGAGCACAGAGCATGTCTATAGCTGCATGCGTCACACCGTTGTGGTTTCTCTTCAGCGCTTTAACGGTTTTCACTCCCAACTTCTCTCTAAACCTGCAACACGCCCATAAAGTCATGTTAAAATATCTATTTGTAATATAAACATTTATTTATGTATATAGACAACCCAGAAAATAAATAAATAAAATCACTGTAAAAAAAAAAGAAGCCTTTTCTAATAATCCATTGAATATTTGCAGGTTCAATACAAATACTGAATGAATCCTAGATGTATAAATAGTGGACAGCCAGTCAATTCATACATCTCAGTGACCCAGAGACAGAGAAATACTGAAACATGACAGAAAGATGAGAGAGAGAGAGCAGGCGTAAAGCATTTAAACAAAGTAATCTAACAGTAATAAAGGAAATGTAAAATGGCAAAGAAAACTTACAATGGTTTCAGACTAAGCCAATGAAGAGACAGATGGACAGAAATGAGAAAGAAAAGGGGTACACTGAGATATATGGACTAATATTTACATTGCGGGTTCGAGTCCAGCCATGGGACCAGACCTTAGAACAACAGAGCGGTTTATTAAACCCAGACAAAACCTGAGCGGTTCAGCAAGCAAACAGATCAAGAGAAGCACAGTGGAGAATAACAGTGAGTGTGAACTGGAGGACTGAGTTAATCATAAAGCAATAAGAGTCTAAAGAGCTCCACACATTCATCTCAGGCACATCCGAGCGTGATATTAACGCTGAATATCTGTGGTGTGTGTTATACTTTGGCAGCTGTGTGAAGGCCTGGAAGCCGGCTTTAGACGCCACCAGACGCCTGAGGGCCTGGAACTGGGCCTCCAGCTCAGAGTTGGGCCCCGGCAGCTCCACATCCTGAGATAAGAGCGCCAGGATGGCATTGCTGATCAGTTTCTCCTTGTTCTCTGAGAAAAGACCCTACAGAAAGAGAACGGAGAGAATTCAAATGAAAGCATGAAAACACTGACCCCACAGCTCACAGAAATGAAGCAGACTCACGTCCTGAGTGACGGCGTGTAACACTCCACTGTAAGAGATGTTGGCGTTAAATCTGAACACTGCATCTGCAAAATTACAATCTACAAGAAAGAAAAACACACATTATTGTAATATATTGTTTGTATTTCGCTATAAAACTGACAGATTTTGAAAGCTGAGATTCTGAAATATCTCCCGGTGCTCCCAATCCGGGACATCTGCATGTGCAAAAGGCCAGAATATACTCTCAAAATATTATAACTTTATCTTTATTCTCGAAACATTTAGACTTTATTCTCGTAGTATTTCGACTTTATTCTCGTAGTATTTCGACTTTATTCTCGTAATATTTCGACTTTATTCTCGTAGTATTTCGACTTCATTCTCATAGTATTTCGACTTCATTCTCGTACTATTTCGACTTCATTCTCGTACTATTTCGACTTCATTCTCGTACTATTTCGACTTTATTCTCGTACTATTTCGACTTTATTCTCGTACTATTTCGACTTTATTCTCGTACTATTTCGACTTTATTCTCGTACTATTTCGACTTTATTCTCGTACTATTTCGACTTTATTCCCGTACTATTTCGACTTTATTCTCGTACTATTTCGACTTTATTCTCGTAGTATTTCGACTTTATTCTCGTAGTATTTCGACTTTATTCTCGTAGTATTTCGACTTTATTCTCGTACTATTTCGACTTTATTCTCGTAGTACTTCGACTTTATTCTCGTACTATTTCGACTTTATTCTCGTACTATTTCGACTTTATTCTCGTACTATTTCGACTTTATTCTCGTACTATTTCGACTTTATTCTCGTAGTATTTCGACTTTATTCTCGTAGTATTTCGACTTTATTCTCGAAACATTTAGACTTTAATCTCGTAGTATTTCGACTTTAATCTCGTAGTATTTCGACTTTATTCTCATAGTATTTCGACTTCATTCTCATAGTATTTCGACTTCATTCTCATAGTATTTCGACTTCATTTTCGTACTATTTCGACTTCATTTTCGTACTATTTCGACTTCATTCTCGTACTATTTCGACTTTATTCTCGTACTATTTCGACTTTATTCTCGTAGTATTTCGACTTTAATCTCGTAGTATTTCGACTTTATTCTCGTACTATTTCGACTTTATTCTCGTACTATTTCGACTTTATTCTCGTAGTATTTCGACTTTATTCTCGTAGTATTTCGACTTTATTCCCGTAGTATTTCGACTTTATTCTCGTAGTATTTCGACTTTATTCTCGTAGTATTTCGACTTTATTCTCGTAGTATTTCGACTTTATTCTCGTACTATTTCGACTTTATTCTCGTACTATTTCGACTTTATTCTCGTAGTACTTCGACTTTATTCTCGTACTATTTCGACTTTATTCTCGTACTATTTCGACTTTATTCTCGTACTATTTCGACTTTATTCTCGTAGTATTTCGACTTTATTCTCGTAGTATTTCGACTTTATTCTCGTACTATTTCGACTTTATTCTCGTACTATTTCGACTTTATTCTCGTACTATTTCGACTTTATTCTCGTACTATTTCGACTTTATTCTCGTAGTACTTCGACTTTATTCTCGTAGTATTTCGACTTTATTCTCGTACTATTTCGACTTTATTCTCGTAGTACTTCGACTTTATTCTCGTACTATTTCGACTTTATTCTCGTAGTATTTCGACTTTATTCTCGTAGTATTTCGACTTTATTCTTGTAGTACTTCGACTTTATTCCCGTAGTATTTCGATTTTATTCTCGTACTATTTCGACTTTATTCCCGTACTATTTCGACTTTATTCCCGTACTATTTTGACTTTATTCTCGTAGTATTTCGACTTTATTCTCGTACTATTTCGACTTTATTCTCGTACTATTTCGACTTTAATCTCACAGTATTTCGACGTTATTCAAACAATATTTCGACTTTAATCTCACAGTATTTCGACTTTAATCTCGTAGTATTTCGACTTTATTCTCAAAACATTTCGACTTTAAATATTACAGTATTTCGACGTTATTCAAACAATATTTCGACTTTAATCTCACAGTATTTCGACGTTATTCAAACAATATTTCGACTTTAATCTCACAGTATTTCGACTTTATTCTCGTAGTATTTCGACTTTATTCTCAAAACATTTCGACATTATAGTATTTCGTAGTAACATTTCGACTTTAATCTCACAGTATTTCGACTTTATTCTCACAGTATTTCGACTTTATTCTCATAGTATTTCGACATTATTCTCAAAACATTTCGACTTTAATCTCACAGTATTTCGACTTTATTCTCGTACTATTTCGACTTTATTCTCGTACTATTTCGACTTTAATCTCACAGTATTTCGACGTTATTCAAACAATATTTCGACTTTAATCTCACAGTATTTCGACGTTATTCAAACAATATTTCGACTTTAATCTCACAGTATTTCGACTTTAATCTCGTAGTATTTCGACTTTAATCTCAAAACATTTCGACTTTAATCTCACAGTATTTCGACTTTATTCTCAAAACATTTCGACTTTAATCTCACAGTATTTCGACTTTAATCTCACAGTATTTCGACTTTATTCTCAAAATATTTCGACTTTAATCTCACAGTATTTCGACTTTAATCTCACAGTATTTCGACTTTAATCTCACAGTATTTCGACTTTAATCTCACAGTATTTCGACTTTATTCTCAAAACATTTCGACTTTAATCTCACAGTATTTCGACTTTATTCTCGTAGTATTTCGACTTTATTCTCGTAGTATTTCGACTTTAATCTCATAGTATTTCGACTTTATTCTCGTAGTATTTCGACTTTAATCTCACAGTATTTCGACTTTAATCTCACAGTATTTCGACTTTATTCTCGTACTATTTCGACTTTATTCTCAAAACATTTCGACTTTAATCTCACAGTATTTCGACTTTATTCTCGTAGTATTTCGACTTTATTCTCAAAACATTTCGACTTTAATCTCACAGTATTTCGACTTTAATGTCACAGTATTTCGACTTTAATCTCACAGTATTTCGACTTTATTCTCGTAGTATTTCGACTTTATTCTCAAAACATTTCGACTTTATTCTCAAAACATTTCGACTTTAATCTCACAGTATTTCGACTTTATTATCGTAGTATTTCCACTTTATTCTCAAAACATTTCGACTTTAATATCACAGTATTTCGATTTTATTCTCGTACTATTTCGACTTTATTCTCGTACTATTTCGACTTTATTCTCGTACTATTTCGACTTTATTCTCGTACTATTTCGACTTTATTCTCGTACTATTTCGACTTTATTCTCGTACTATTTCGACTTTATTCTCACAATATTTCGACTTTATTCTCACAGTATTTCGACTTTATTCTCACACTATTTCGACTTTATTCTCACACTATTTCGACTTTATTCTCGAAACATTTCGACTTTATTCTCGAAACATTTCGATTTTATTCTCGTACTATTTCGATTTTATTCTCGTACTATTTCGACTTTATTCTCGCACTATTTCGACTTTATTCTCGCACTATTTCGACTTTATTCTCGCACTATTTCGACTTTTTTTCTAGCACTATTTCGACTTTATTCTCGTAGTATTTCGACTTTATTCTCGTAGTATTTCGACTTTATTCTCGAAACATTTCGACTTTATTCTCGTACTATTTCGACTTTATTCTCGTACTATTTCGACTTTATTCTCGCACTATTTCGACTTTATTCTCGCACTATTTCGACTTTTTTTCTAGCACTATTTCGACTTTTTTTCTAGCACTATTTCGACTTTATTCTCACACTATTTCGACTTTATTCTCGTAGTATTTCGACTTTATTCTCGAAACATTTCGATTTTATTCTCGTACTATTTCGACTTTATTCTCGTACTATTTCGACTTTATTCTCGTACTATTTCGACTTTATTCTCGTACTATTTCAACTTTATTCTCGTACTATTTCGACTTTATTCTCGCACTATTTCGACTTTTTTTCTAGCACTATTTCGACTTTATTCTCGTACTATTTCGACTTTATTCTCGCACTATTTCGACTTTATTCTCGTACTATTTCGACTTTATTCTCGTACTATTTCAACTTTATTCTCGTACTATTTCGACTTTATTCTCGTACTATTTCGACTTTATTCTCGTAGTATTTCGACTTAGATCTTTTTTTTTAAATGTAACGTGGCACTAAAACGCCATCGGAATATATACACACACACATACAAACATCATCGTGATTAGAAGATGATTATAATTACTCAGCCCTTCTCTCTGGAGCTGCAGAACCTTGTACAGATGTTGTATTATGAGGTAAATGCAGAGTGAACTAAGGTCACTGTGCTGCTCTCTCAACAGAGACTTTTTACTAATATTAGCTGAAAAACAATCATATTGACCAGCGAAGCCAAGAACAGGACATTTATGAGACCTAGAAATCTAATTTCCTGCTCCAAGGCATGAAAGATCCTGCAGCAATCAGTGGACAAGAAGATCAGATTCTCCAAATCACTGACCATCGGTTACGTTACATCATGGAAGAACACAGAGTTTAATGTGAGAAGCATGATGAGTTAATAACGGACGCACTGGGAGGAGCAGCGAGGAAGCGCAGGTGCAGGCTCTCCACCTCCTCATCCACAGGCATGCTGAGCAGGCCCCAGCGCTGGCCCCTGTGTGTGGGGGCCATCTTCACACACACGTCCCTGTTCCCCGACGCCCGCACGCTGTCCAGCAGACTCGCCAGCAGAGAGTCCCTGCAGACACACACACCGTCAGACTCTGACATAACCAGCAGAAGCACACAGGAGCTGTCTCTGAGCCCCTACCTTTCTGTGGAGCAGTACTTGCGTATCTGACCACGGATGAACTCGACGGTGAACACCTGAGGATTGTCTGCGTCACAGATCAGAGCAAACACCTGCACACACACACACACACACACACACACACAAACATAAACACCAGTTTCTATTCGTGCAATTTCCATGTGATTCTATCAGGTGTTGCTTCAGTATGTGATCAGACAGACCTCTCCGAAGGGCTTGATGGTGGCGATGTTGTAAGAGCCAGGGTCTCGCTCCACCAGACACGTCTCTGTGAGCGCCAGGATCCTCTTCACAGGCTCCTGAGACAAACACAGCCACGAGCATCCATCAGATCCTCCCCACACACACCAGAAAGCACATCAGGTCCTGAGCTGATCTTACCGCGTGCCGCGGCGTGATCTTCTGCACGATGAACTCGGTCAGTGAGGTGATGCACTCGTCCGAACCGTACTTCCCCAGACGCTCGCCGAGGAAGCCCTCGAAGGACAGAAGCTCCTTACGCAGGCGCAGCGTGATGCCGATGAAGTTCCCGGCGTGTTCGATCGCACTGCGAATGATCTCATCACGGTGCTCGGACGCAAACAGATGCTGGAGCGAGAGAGAGAGAGAGAGAGAGAGAGAGAGAGAGAGAGAGGGGAGGTGAGTTCTGAGGGAATCACAGGTCACTGCTGGCTGAATCAGGGCTGAACACACACCAGTCTGCCGAAGCCTCCATACAGCACACAGAAGCCTCCCTGATAGTCAGAGAGCTCGGCGAAGCCCTCCACGCAGCGGTAGTCGTACGAGCAGATCACGCGGTTGGTCTGAGGGTCGATCTGATCGATGCCTCCCGGAGTCACCTCCAAACACACGCTCCTCCGCGCGTCGCTCCAGTGGTGCTTGAAGCAGTTATAGCGCTGAGGAAACATGAGTTATGAGGCACAAGCAGCACTCACTCAACAAGAGCTTCAAAACATGATTAAAACTGAGATTAAAATGTTTAATCTATTTAATTACATGATTTAATAATTGCACATCAATTTGTGGTGAGAAATTACCCTCAAAAGTCAATTAAAGTCATTACTGTGTTAGATGAGAAAAACATTGTATAGACATTACAAAAAAAGTAGCTTTAGAAAGAAATTCTGACTCAACGTTACATAAATAATGATAATAAATGGGTATTATTTTTTTTAAATAACTACTGAAATATGAAATAATTATACTGTAAATATGAAACTAAAAGCACCAGTAGGTGGCAGTGAGTGAGTCACTGAATCACTGACTCATTCGATTCATTTAAACGCGTGGATTGATTCAGTAACGAATCACTGCTGTGTGTTGATCAGAGACGCTCAACAGTTCTGCTGTGGCTTTGATTGGAACTCACTTCATTTGCAAGATTGAGCAAAACGGACAATATTGTGTCAAACATGTTTTATTAACTTCTTGTTTATTGAACTGTTGTGTAAACCAGCAACACATCTGCAGTGGTGATCATGTGATTTTTTCAATACTCACTCTTCCAGTGATTTTTCCCTCGGAGAAGTCTGTTCTGAATCTCTGTGGAGAAGAGAGAAAGAGAGCATCAGAACAAATCATGCTGTAAAGAGACACGGGGATGAAGCCCGTCCTGACCCGACGAAGAGCGACTCGTTCTCCAGTGAGAGAAGACGTGGGATGACCAGAGTCACATGACTCCGGTAATAAAGCATGTAACATCAGCTCCCAGCGTGTCATCCGTTAGCGTTCATCACAGAGCACTATTCCTCACCAGTGCTTCTGTCAGCAGCTCTGTGCGGTGCTCAGTGGAAAACTTCAGCGTTTCGGACTTCTTCCCGCTGCCCTTCCGGAACGTGAGGCTGAACTCGGTGCCCTGGCCCTTACCGACCGGAGCGATGCCGCAGATATCACCGTAAGGCCACTGCAGAGCCGTGAGAAAGACAGCATTACACAGCATTCATAACATCTTCAATGCTTAAAGACACAGAACAGCATTTACAACAGATTCAACTTCCTTAATGTGGTGTGTTTTTTTTTTTTATGAGGCAACTGAATAGGTGCAGAGGTTTTGTTTGCATAACAACAAGAGTTGTTAATCTTATTAATATAACAGCAACTGATAATATTATTATTGTTGTTATTAATAATAATATTCTTTATTACCATATCATAAATAATAGCAATAATAATAAAAACAATTATATTTAATAAAAATATAAAACATAATACATCACAACTATTATTATTCTTTATAATTTATTTGATAATATATAATAATTATGATTGTGTGAGTGACACACACGCACAGATTCTGCTATAAGCACACATGAAGCAGGTGTGTCTCTGAGCACACAGGTGCATGCAGTACCTGGTTGGTCACTTCTAGTGTGCTGGGGTTGTATGTGGTGATGCCATGAGTGCCCACGGAGAACACACGCTTGTACCTGCAGAAACACAAAAACAAACCCTGAGATTTGATTTTTTTTACAGAATATATTGTATATAATTTTGTCATATAATTTTTGTTCAAAACTGGACTGCCATCTAATGCATTATCTACTGTGCTGGAGAATAGAGCGAGACCTGTCGTGTTCAGAGAGGGGCAGCCACACGAAAAACCTGACATGGTCAGTAATGACATTGTTTTCAGTCTCTGTGTCCAAAAACATAACGGCTGCAGTAATTAGACAGGAGCTTGTTTGTGAGAGAGCAGGAGGAAGAGAAGCACATGATGACTGTGTTCATCCACAGACACAGAACTCCTGTCACTGCGAGTCAATCAGAGATGAAACTCCTCTCAGCATCTTCATCTGTCAGATGTCCTCAGCACTTACATGTGTGTGTGTGTGTGTGTGACCCCAGAGACAGTCACATGACCGTCCTCCTCACAAACACACCCACAGACCACAGCTCTCTAATGAGTCTGGGATAACTAGACAAAGCTTCACCTTCCTTCAATTTACTCCAAATACAGGTGCTGGTCACATAATTAGAATATCATCAAAAAGTTGATTTATTTCATTAATTACATTAAAAAAGTGAAACTTGTATATTATATTTATTCATTACACACAGACTGATATATTTCAAATGTTTATTTCTTTTAATTTTGATGTTTATAACTGACAACTAAGGAAAATCCAAAATCCTGTATCTCAGAAATATAGAATATTGTGAAAAGGTTCAATATTGAAGACACCTGGTGCCACAATCTAATCAGCTAATTAACTCAAAACACCTGCAAAGGCCTTTAAATGGTCTCTCAGTCTAGTTCTGTAGGCTACACAATCATGGGGAAGACTGCTGACTTGACAGTTGTCCAAAAGACGACCATTGACACCTTGCACAAGGAGGGCAAGACACAAAAGGTCATTGCAAAAGAGGCTGGCTGTTCACAGAGCTCTGTGTCCAAGCACATTAATAGAGAGGCGAAGGGAAGGAAAAGATGTGTTAGAAAAAAGTGTACAAGCAATAGGGATAACCGCACCCTGGAGAGGATAGTGAAACAAAACCCATTCAAAAATGTGGGGGAGATTCACAAAGAGTGGACTGCAGCTGGAGTCAGTGCTTCAAGAACCACTACACACAGACGTATGCAAGACATTTCATACGGGTTTCAGCTGAGCATTCCTTGTGTCAAGCCACTCTTGAACAACAGACAGCGTCAGAAGCATCTCGCTTCAAAAACTGTTGGCCTTTAAATTAAATCTACTATTGATTTTTTGTTACCGTTGACTGATTTGGCAGAACATTTAGACTGATAACTTCCGTGCGCAGATGCGGCAGACTCATCACAGGACACGCGGAATGACAGTTGTGTTCGACTATACATGAACTAGCTCTTTTAAATACAGTATTTTTATATTTAACATGTTAGTTTATCAGTATGTTTGAAAGTATGTTTTTCAATTATTGGTGCTTCCATAGGCTCTCTCTCGCGGTTTAAAACACTAAATAGTTATGCTATGAGAAGTACAGAGTCTCTCTCTATTGCCCAACACATGCACAATAATATTGTGTATCATCGATCTCACGGGCTGACCATATGACGATTTGAAAAATGACCATATCGCCTAACACACACACACTCTCTCTCTCTCACACACACACACACACACACACTCTCTCTCTCTCTCTCTCTCTCACACACACACACACACTCTCTCTCTCTCTCTCTCTCTCTCTCTCTCTCACACACACACACACACAGAGCTGTGTGTTGAGCTGAGAAGAGCACAGGAGAGTCTGAGACAACTGGAGCAGAAGAGACTGACCGAGACGACGAGAGAACTCACATCTACACACGACACACTGCCATTCTGTCCCACACACGTTTACACGAGAGTTATGAGTGTGTATTCAGTTTCCATTCGGCATACAGATGAAGCCTTAACTTACAATGTTAACTTCAGTCCTCAGTCTGACATCCACATAACAAGAGATACGGAGAACACCAGAAACACCCAACAAAACCACTGACAGCTTGAACACGCGTCTTCCACCCACTAACATACTCCTCATTGTGTTATTACAAACAAACCAAACAAAAGACAGATTAACAGGCTACACTCGTCTCACAGGCAGGAGGAAAACATCAGCGCTTTCACTGACACACACACACACACACACACACACACACAGAGAGAGAGCCGGCGTTTCTGATCCATGGACCAAGACATCTTCCAGCAGAACAAACCAAGAGAGGAGAAGTGGTAACATTCCCTTCTACAGAGCATAGTGTCCTAAACCCACACAGAGAATCCTCCCTGACAGCAGCTTGACCTCCTCAGTGTCTCATCTGGGAACCAAACGAGCGACCAGGCAAACACACACACCACCCATGTGTGTGTGAAGGAGCAGCAGTTACACATGAAAAAACTAAACAACAAAAGCCTGACATTCTTCAAAAGCTGAATGGAGGACAGACGGAGGCTGTGTGTCCTGCGCTCATGGTGTGTGTGTGTTTACACTGACTGAACAGAGGAAAGCTCTCATCAGCATCTCATCTGCTACACAGCTGACAAACACAGAGAAAAGCACGCTTTAACAGACGTGAGGAAAGACAGCAGCAATAACAGAGATTACCAACATACATGATAACTGAGAACAACTGACTCACAGTTTGTGTGTGTGTGTGTGTGTGTGTGTGTGTGTGTGTGTGTGTGTGTGTGTGTGTGTGTGTGAGTGAGTGAGTGAGTGTGTGTGTGGTGTGTGTGTGAGGGTGTGTGTGGGTGAGTGATGTGGAGTGAGTGGTGCGGTGGGGTGTGTGGTGTGTGGTGTGTGTGTGAGGTGTGGGTGTGTGGTGAGTGTGTGTGTGTGTGTGTGTGTGGGTGAGTGTGTGGGGGGTGTGTGTGTGTGTGTGTGTGTGGTGTGTGAGTGTGTGTGTGAGTGGGTGTGGGTGTGGTGTTGGGTGTGTGTGGTGTGTGTGAGGTGTGTGAGAGTGTGTGTGTGGTGAGTGTGTGTGTGTGTGCATTGAGTGTGTGTGTGAGTGGTGTGCGTGTGTGTGTGTGTGAGTGAGTGTGTGTGCGTGGTGTCTGTGGTGCGTGTGTGTGGTGAGTGTGTGCGCGTGTGAGTGTGTGCGCGTGTGTGCGCGTGTGGACATGCAGCTATCACTTCACACACAAATATTGCTTTACATTTCTGATCCAATTTTGAACTGGACTGGAAACTGGAAGCTTGAGTCATAACACATTCTGCAAATATAGATGCTAGTAGACATTATTTCCAGTTAAAGGAACTTGACTTCTTTCTGTCTCTCTGACCTTGCAGAACAGTCACCAGACCGCTTAAAGGGTTACTCCACCCCAAAATTAAAATTTTGTCATTAATCACTTACCCCCATGTCATTCTAAACCCGTAAAAGCTTTGTTCATCTTCAGAACACAGTTTAAGATATTCTGGATGAAAACCACAGAGGAGACTGTTGACAAAGGAATTGTTGAATAAAGTCATTATTTTTGTTTTCTTTGCTTACAAAAAGCATTCTCGTTGCTTCATATAACCCAGATTGCACGTCGGATGGCAGATGGAGTATTCTGACGATGCTTTTCACTCTCTCTCTCACACACACACACACACACACACACACACACACACACACACACACACAAACACTCTCTCTCACTCACACTGTCAGAAATGCACAACTTCACTTTGTGCAGAACTTAACCTTTCCTTTCCTGTGAAGCAAGGAGATCTATGTATATTATTATTATTATTTTCTTTTTTGGAAATTGTGTCAAATATTCTTGCCTCATTATTTCATTAATAATGACTTTACACAGAATCAAAACTGCATAACAGCATTTATAATGTCAGTGGTAATGACTGGATTCCACTCGCTGAATAAATACAGAACATCATGAAGTCATGTGACAACATTTCAATACAGTTTGAAATGCTTTTTGCATAATAATCTTTTTTGTATACTATTAAAAAATACTAGGCCGTATACAGTGTATAATGTACATTGATCTGTACAGATTAGTACACATACAGCTAATGTATGTGAAGACACTGGATTAAAACAAGAAATGAAATCAGGAACTCAACACTGAGATCAAGAAGTTCCAATGTCACAATCAAGCCTCGAGTGTTTGGCCAAACAGCACAATCTGACAAAAAGACAAGCATTAAATGTGAAACTGAGCTGTTCTCCGTTAACTGATACTGTCCAAAGCTCCATCATCAGCTCAGATGAGGAGAGAACACATGAACGAGATCCCTGCTCCAGAGGAATCAATCCCGGCTGCAGAGACACCGCTGTCAGCGCTGGACGAGTCAGGGCTCGTTTTGCTTTCATTTCTGGCCTCTCTTTTCATTTCAACAGCTATGACACACATGTGGCACTTTCCTTTTGTTGGGAAACTGATAGCTAAATAACTCTGCACATACTCTGACGGGGCCAGTGTTTCTGTCCACACAAAGAAAGTCAGTCAATTCTAAAACATCTCTGAATGCTCTACTTCTGTGTTTTCATTGAATAAAGAAAGCCATGCATGTTTGGAACGACAAAACGACAATTATTTTTGGCTGAACTCTCTTCACACTATCTACTACCGTCCTTCTGACGAAATCAGGCCACCATTTCAGAGTTTCTGTCAGTTGTTGCATAATTTACTCCACTTCTGTCGGAAATTAAGCTCTCAGAGCCATCCACATCGAGCCCAGCGGAGCGGACCAATAACAGGAGACTTCCTCTGTGTGTGTGTGTGTGTGTGTGTGTGTGTGTGTGTGTGTGTGTGTGTGTGAGAGAGAGAGAGAGAGAGAGAGAGAGAGAGAGAGAGAGAGAGAGAGAGTGTGTGTGTGTGTGTGTGTGTGTGTGTGTGTGAGAGAGAGAGAGTGTGTACCTACTTAACCATATTTTAGGGACAAATTTGTACCCAAAAGTGAGTTAAACCTCCCATTGGGGATGTCCTCATTTGTAAAACTGGTTTAAAGATAAAGTAAACAAAGTTTTTTTAAATTGTATAAATGCAGAAAGTTTTCGGGTGATAGAACAGTATAAAAAAAATTACACCTATGGAATGTTTTGAAAGTTTGGCATGTTCTTGGGCTACACTTTTCCCGTTCTGTGTCTTTGACTCTGCTCTGGATTGCACCCGAGTGTTTTTCCAAGCATTCATCCTAACCGTGGGTATTTCTCAGAGGAAATGATGATCTCAGTGGCCTTGATGGAGAGCAGACACTAATCTGCTTCTGTTTTTAATGTGCAGAAGGGCTCGTCTGCACCTGCTTCAGCACTGACAGGGACAGAGACACGATGACGGATTCTCAATCCCCAATACTAACTTCATTAGGATAACCATGTCTGGAAACTGCAACCATTCACCCTGTCAAAATAATATTCTGCTCTGAACAAAAGGGAGACAAGAGGCAAAATATTACAATGAAAGTGAATGGGTGCCATCAAGCTTAAAAAGCACCTTAACAACTGAACCAAAGGACTCACACTCTTACTTCAAAAAAAGTAGAGCGATAGCTTCTTGAGGAACAAACCAAAATTGTCATTTTTCTTCACTGACATTGCACACTGTGATCAATTACAATGCATGCAAGATCCTATAGCATTAGATATGACTTCAAACTGTGTGTAACATGTTGACGTGCCATATTTGTATGTAAAAGAGCAGTGGGAGCATTCTTCTAAATAACTACCTTCATGTTCCACAGAAGAAAGTAAGTTATACAGGTTTGGAGTGTGCTTTGAGGGAACAGGATTGATCAGTGAGTGGATTTAAAAGCAGCAAAATGATGCAAAATGAGAAAAAAGCTGTCAGTCAATGAATGATCCTGACGGCAGTAAATCTCACTCAAGCCTGAGATCTGGAACACGAGGCCGTCTGAATGAAGTGTCTCATAGTAACGGAGAGGAATGAGGCACTTACTTCCCCCTCCAGGAGTGTTTGGTTGTGTAGAAACAGGCCAGGTCTTTGTTGTCTTTGAGGACGTTCATCTTCAGGCAGGGCCTGTGAAAAGAGAAGAGGGTCACAGTCTGGAACTCAAAGACCACATAAACCTGATTCCCCTCCTGCTCAAAGATGATCACAGGAGCGGTCATGGGGAAATATGGAAATACACTGACCAGTTTCTTATAGTATGAGTCCACCAATCCACCAATGGATCCTCTGCAGTAAATGGGTGCCGTCAGAATGAGAGTCCAAACAGCTGGAAGCAACAGTTTGAAGTTAAAATGCTGGATGTGTTTCATCTTTTGTCTTCTCCAGATGTTCACTGATGGACTGGAGTGCTGTGGATTACTTGTGGATTATTGTGATGTTTTTATCAGCTGTTTGGACTCTCATTCTGACGGCACCCATTCACTGCAGAGCATCCATTGATGAGACACTGATGCAGTGCTACATTTCTACAAACCTGATGAAGAAACAAACTCATCTACATCTGGAATTCCACGGTTACCAGTCTTGATACCACAGCAAAATCTAATACTAGGCTAATGTTAGTAAAATGTCCTTATACAGTTACAGCAATACAGTTACTGAAGTAAACAGTCAGTCACACAGTAAGAACGGACATTTGAGTGAATGATATTCTCCTTTTCTTATGTTATTTGATTAACATTAAAGACACAGACAGCGGCAGGTTTATTAGGCTGTCACTGCTGAGCCCTGGATGATCCTGCCACACCGCAAACACCCAACACTTCCTAAAATATCAGCATGCACACTTGACACGGGAAGCCCAGATTCCACACCTCACTCGCATGTTTGCTTTTGAGCCAGGCCAGAGATCCAGAGACCGGAGCCACTGGAGTGAAGCATTATGGGTAATACTCAAAGATGTAAAATCAACTTTAGTTAGTCTGTAATGTTGCTGTTTGAGCATAAAAAAGATCTGCAAAGTTACAAAGCTCTAAGTCCACTTCAAAAAGTACAACGAACAACTCGTTTGGACTACAGTGCATATTTTCTGGGATTTGTGATGTCACAAATACTGACGAATGGGACGAGACCTGGTTGAGCTGCACTAGAGAAGGCAATGAGTGTTATCACTGTTAGAGACACGCTAGCTTTCCTAAGCAGACGAACGTAGAGTGGTTACAATCATCCAGGTTTAAATCACGCTCCAATTGATTTGATTCTGACGCAATATTTACACTGAAGAATGCAGCAGGCGGCTATGATAAGGGTCATGACATTGGTGGGCCAGCTAACCAATCACAGCACACTCTGGGCCAGCTAACCAATCACAGCACACACACTGGCCCAGCTAACCAATCACAACACACACTGGCCCAGCTAACCAATCACAGCACACACACTGGCCCAGCTAACCAATCACAGCACACTCTGGGCCAGCTAACCAATCACAGCACACCTTGGGCCAGCTAACCAATCACAGCACACCCTGGCCCAGCTAACCAATCGCAACACACACTGGCCCAGCTAACCAATCACAGCACACACTGGCCCAGCTAACCAAACACAGCACACACTGGCCCAGCTAACCAATCACAGCACAAACACTGGCCCAGCTAACCAAATGCAACACACAGTGGCCCAGCTAACCAATCACAGCACACACTGGCCCAGCTAACCAAACGCAACACACACTGGCCCAGCTAACCAATCACAGCACACACTGGCCCAGCTAACCAATCACTTACACACACTGGCCCAGCTAACCAAACACAACACACACTGGCCCATCTAACCAATCACAGCACACACTGGCCCAGCTAATCAAACACAGCACACACACTGACCCATCTAACCAATCACAGCACACACTGGCCCAGCTAACCAAACACAACACACACTGGCCCAGCTAACCAAACGCAACACACACTGGCCCAGCTAACCAATCACAGCACACACTGGCCCAGCTAACCAAACACAACACACACTGGCCCAGCTAACCAATCACAGCACACACTGGCCCAGCTAACCAAACGCAACACACACTGGCCCAGCTAACCAATCACAGCACACACTGGCCCAGCTAACCAATCACTTACACACACTGGCCCAGCTAACCAAACACAACACACACTGGCCCATCTAACCAATCACAGCACACACTGGCCCAGCTAATCAAACACAGCACACACACTGACCCATCTAACCAATCACAGCACACACTGGCCCAGCTAACCAAACACAACACACACTGGCCCAGCTAACCAAACGCAACACACACTGGCCCAGCTAACCAATCACAGCACACACTGGCCCAGCTAACCAATCACTTACACACACTGGCCCAGCTAACCAAACGCAACACACACTGGCCCATCTAACCAATCACAGCACACACTGGCCCAGCTAATCAAACACAGCACACACACTGGGCCAGCTAACCAATCACAGCACACACACTGGCCCAGCTAACCAATCACAGCACACACACTGGCCCAGCTAACCAATCACAGCACACACACTGGCCCAGCTAACCAATCACAGCACACACACTGGCCCAGCTAACCAATCACAGCACACACACTGGCCCAGCTAACCAATCACAGCACACACACTGGTCCAGCTAACCAATCACAGCACACACACTGGCCCAGCTAACCAATCACAGCACACACACTGGTCCAGCTAACCAATCACAGCACACACACTGGCCCAGCTAACCAATCACAGCACACACACTGGCCCAGCTAACCAATCACAGCACACACACTGGCCCAGCTAATCAAACACAGCACACACACACTGGGCCAGCTAACCAATCACAGCACACACTGGCCCAGCTAACCAAACACAACACACACACACTGGGCCAGCTAACCAATCACAGCACACGCACTGGCCCAGCTAATCAAACACAGCACACACACACTGGGCCAGCTAACCAATCACAACACACACTGGGCCAGCTAACCAATCACAGCACACACACTGGTCCAGCTAACCAATCACAGCACACACACTGGCCCA